>CAJNDV010032752.1:38761-58274 GCA_905221635.1 Symbiodinium sp. CCMP2456
ACTACCACTACTACTAGTGCTGCTACTCCTCCTCCTGCTGTTGCGGTTTCCTTGCACTGCAGTTAGACTACTATCTGGGCTGACAAGATGTCCCAACTGGGACAGTCCATCACATCAGTTATACGTATTGTACACATGTTTATGTATATACATAAAACACGTGTCAAATACAACAACAAACCCTATAAACCCTAAACAAAAACTTTCGTGGCCAGGCCGCAGGTGATGCTCCGGGGGAGGCCAAGAGCTGGACACGGATGTCCCGCCTCGGCGGACGCGTTTCGCGGTTTTCTTTTGCCTCCCGCCTGGCTAGGACGACCTACGAATCTGGGTCTGATACAAGACTGCGCATTGTCATGCACGCTCCACTTGCGAGGGCTTAGGCATTACAGCTTCGGGAATGAACTTCCGCTGGCCTCCCCAGAATCTGCAGGGTGTCGACTACAGTAAGGGAGAGTTTAATTTGTTGACGCTCACGCATGGACTGCAGACAAACTCGGCACATAAAGGTAACTGGCAAACTGCGGCGGGGAACTAAGGGAGGGTTTAGGGTTTGTAAGAGCTCTTGGGCATGCAACGAATGCCTCAGTTTCGAAAGCGCATCGCAAACCAAGACAATCACTGCAGCAGCGCGTAATGAGTTTGAGGCCAAGGATCCATGGAAGGAAAACTGGAACTGGTGCATCAGGATTGCTTTGCATTCCTGTCCCTTATCATGGTTCTGACTAACCTGCTACATTGCAGTTAATCAGGCACCGACGCATCGGCAATAACGTGAGCCGCAGTCAAAACCAAGTCCCCTTCAAAGTCCTCCACTGCCTGGTGAATGAAGATGCAGACTGCCAAGTTTCCGGGGTTCCGAAGATCTGCTACAGGGCTTAGGTTGTTTTGGCTAACACCTCTGTTCGTCCCTACAGGGTACCGCAGACCAGAACAGCTTAACATAAGCAGATACTGATACGGAAGAACTCAAATCTCAAGGCATGCGGTCAAAGCGGCAACAACGCAACCACAACCTTTGCAGTGCTCGGACGGCTACCCGGGACGCTTGGCTCATTGTTTGGTATTCTTTTTCAACCGCAAGGAGCTGTTGCGGCCCTTGGGGATTGAAAGGCGCAGTCTCCAAATAGAGCAATGGCAGTCGCAGCGCCGCTTGGTGAACTCACGAAAAGCTCTGCAAGCCGACTATGTATATTGAACTCCAAAACCCTTGACAGTACTTGTGAGCAGCATCGGAACCCAACTTTCCCGTCATGGATCCTGGCTTCGTTCTTATTCGGTTTCGAAGGGATTGAAGGTCTAGATCGAAACCGGAAAACAACATCCCATATCGGCACATTACACGAGCCGCAGAAACACGAATCAAGGAATAGGTCCTCGCGCTTGCAACCATGCTTCTGAAAGGAGTCTACAAGCAAAGTGTAATGCCAAACTTTCTGAGGCTCCCAGGAAAAACCGGCCCTCCCGTCCCTGGCGAGGAAGCACTACCTGCTCCACGTCTGTAAAGTGCAAGTACGGCGGCCTGGAGCACATGTTCCGAGGGCTCTCGGCTGTGCAATCGGCTTCCAATCTGCTACACAGTGACCCAAACCCCCCAGGTACCTACTATATAGGGTACTAGAGCCCCTAGGGCCCTATATAGTAGGTATCTGGAGGGTTTGGGTGATAGCTTGCATATTGGAATAGGAGCCTATGTCAATATGCTGCTTCCTCGTTACTCCGCTGATATACCTATCTGCACTGCAAATCTACGTGGGCATAGTCTGCAGTCGCTTCACAAACTCTTGCTTCGATACATGAACCTGCAGGCACAAGACATTATGTTGGCCCATCTGCACCACCATCCGCGTAAATGATGGCATGCTCTTGATGCCAGCATGATAAGGTCCCCGCTCGAGAGGATCCGGTTCCTCCAGCAGACCACTCAAGTGGTTGACCTGAAAGCGTATGACTCGGGATGTACACGTCTTGATCCCCAACAAACCAAGCAATGACAGGGTCTTCGGGAAGAAAAACCGTTACATCTGCGTGACAGAAGCCAAGGACGTCATCTTGACATGTCCAGCACCTTTGACATCGACGTGAGAGGGTGACTTCTGGGTCACCACCCAACTGATGCTATTTTGCTCGACTAGTAAGCAGTCGGCTAGGAGCTGGGCCAAGATTGACAATCCAATCTTAAAGGTGGGTCGTCACAAGACTGTCAAAAAAGTGGCGCCAATCTCCGCATGCAAAGCTGCAGGCCGTGAACCAAGAGCCAGGCCAGACCACGCCGACGCATGATGAATGTTCCACTTCCGCTAGTGGACTCCACCTGCAACACGGCTCAACCTCTCCTGCCCTGAAGCATTGGTCAGAATGCGCATGACTTCAAGATCGTGTGGGCATGGGCATAACCATAGAGGACATCGGGAAAGCCATTTGGCGAAGCCCGAAGGAGAAGTTCCTAACAGAATCCAACCTGGCCCCAAGTAAAATGCCTTCATGTCTTTTCAGGCCATCCCTGAATCGCTCGCTAGCCTCAAATTTCCTTGAGCTGTTGCCTTTCGAAAAAAATTCTGGCAACCTCATAACCCTGGCCTGCAACAAACTGCTGAAGCAAACAATGCCTGCACAATTCCCCCTGCCCCACGAGCAAAGTGAAGAATTCAGGGCAGGCCTGCTGCGTCCTGACAATCATTGGCATGAAACAAAAGCTTGATGGACGAGTCAGTCACTACTAATGTAAAGTGGCTGTACATCTGCAACCGACGACTGCTGCTGGCCGTTGCAGTAGCTTTTGCATGCCAGAAGGCGGCAGTAGCGAGACAAGTCAATGGCAGCACTGTGGCAGTGTACTGGCTGCTCATAGTGCTGTCATTCGTAGTGGTAGGAGTAGGCACGGCAGTTGGCACTTCAGCAGCAAGTGTTGGTCGGGTCGTGGTGGTGGTCATTGTTTTTGCTAGTTAGCGCATTCTAGTTGTTAGCTGTCGTTGGTGATAGCAGTTTGCAGCGCTGCCCACAGTTGGTGTAGCTAAGAACAGCTTGCAAGAGTTGGCGGACTAGCGTTCGTTGTAGCAGCCGGCCGGCACCAACAAAAAAGGAAGCTCGCCGAATAAGAAGACTAATTGCTTAGATACATGCTGCGAAGTCCTTCTGTATACGATGCGTCCCAGAGAGAGAGAGAGAGAGAGAGAGGAAAACACACACACACACACAAAAGCAAACAAAACAAAAACAAAAAAAAACAATCGTCCAACGAACCCCCATGAGAACCCCCTTTCCAGGTAATAGTCTCCCAACACAATTCGGAACTTCAGTCCCCGGCTCTTCTGGTTGAGGATTTAGGGTTGCAGGGCCCCCCGGGTCCCAAGGTTTAAGCTTTCAGGGTCTAGGGTGTAAAAGCTTAGGGTTTATGCTTCAAGGGTTTGAGGTGTACGAACTTACGATTTATGCTGAGATCTCTGGTTTCCACCTAGCAGCTCGATTAGCTCTGCTTGCCTGTTGCGAAATAAGGTATGGACGTGTCGCTCACCCAACATTTATCACGCATTCGATGATGAGGTCGACCCCCAGACTCCAAGCCAGCCAGCAAAACCCTAGGCCCTAGGCCCTCAACCTAAAACCGCTCGTGAATCCTCTGTGTCGAAGGGTCTTGAGAGCTCCAACGTGGTGGTTTCAATACCCAGGGAGATGCTGCACAGCTATAACTCTAAGTAGCCCTAACCTTAAAGCCCAAACTCACACATAAATCCTAGACCAAAACTCAAAACCTGCGAAGATCAGAATCGTATATAAACCCGAATCAAAAACTCCATCGCCCCTTTAAACCTGCAGGAACCCCAAAGACCTCACAGTTGGGCAAGTTTCGAGGACCCGAGCAGTGAGGCATGCAACTTACGTTGACTGACATGAGAACTGGAACCCAGACAGCCCAAGACCCCTTCATTAAGGAATACATACATAAAAACCATGGTCGCTTTATGCCCTCCATAAGTGAAGCTCCACTGAGCTCCCTGAGACTCTCGACTCCCTTCTGAAGCGGCCTCGTCGCCCGGGAGCTCCCTCTGCCCCAGAAGGTATGCCCTACCTATAGTCTCCATTGTAGTTCCTTTTTTGGGGTTACCTTATAGGATCCTTAATATAAAAATGGTGAAACCCAAAAAAAGGAACTAGAATGGAGACTATAGGTAAACCTCAAAGCCAGGCCGGGCACCGGACTGCCATGGCACGACCATCGCAGGCCTCTGGCGCGTCACAAAGATCTTGACAACCGCCGCACCCACCTGAGGGGTTTAGGGGTTTAGGGTTTAGGGGTTCTAGGGGTTCGAGAGGCTTTTATAAGTGAGGGCTTTGAACCCAAAGCCCGTGTGTATGGGGCCTTCCCCGGCTTTTTTGCCTCCTACTTAGCAAGGACAAGCCCGCATTGCAGCGTAATGTGCCGTCATTGTCTCTGCAGGTAGAGCCCATCTTAAGGCTGTACCAATTAAGTTGAAGAGCCTGTCACAGGACCTCCGGAAGGCCGGTTCGGGGCTCTGGGGTTTAGGATCCATTTCCAGACCATGCAATATCTAAATATATGGGTTAAATCCCTATTATTATATAATATAATAATATTAGGCTGGAATCTTGGAGTCAAACCCCTTTGTTGAACGAGGTCTCTCTGAAGTGCCTCCAAGCCACCCGCCAAATCGGAGTCAAACCCTAAACCCTAAACCTTTATCTTGGAAGGCATTGTCGGGTGTTCAAGCGAAGCCGAGCTGGCTTGTGCAAACTATCGGAGGATCAGATTATGTGGGTAGAGACGAGGCATGCAGTAGCCTTATCTTCACGTGCAGGTTTTCGGTGTACCTTTACCTTTCGGGTTCTAGGGTTTAGGAACCTGAAACCCTATAGAATCCTGATGCATCCTTATAGCCCCTTACGGGAGTCTTCCTAAAGCACGGCCTTGTGGCTATCCATTGCATCTGGCTCGACTTCAGGCACCAGCTCCTGCATAGCTTTGCCTACTGCAGATGCTTGACTAACTCGAAGAAGGTTTTTGTATGACTATCTTGGGACTACAAAGGGATAATGGTCTTGTCCATGAGGATTTCTGCTTGGCCGTCTATTTATTTCTCTTGTTGGGAGGTTCCAAACTCAATGACCCTACAAACGAAACCCTACACCCTGGCCCTAACCCCGAACCCCTACACAATTCTAGCCTCGATGTACCTTAAAGCCCTCCAGAAGTCTAGAGCTGAGAATTTGGCCGAAGTTTGTTTCTTACGGTTCCCTGTAATACTATAGTTATATTATAAATATGATATGACACATTACAACATACCCCACGGCCTTATTCGTGAATCTTTAAGTCAACCATATAAAACTGAACAGTTGTCGAAGCATGACGCAACGCATGAAAAGTGTAACTCCGATAATTGCAAAGACATGAACACTGTACACGTATGCATGTGTTATGCAACTGTACTGAAAGTCATGTATATATATATATATACACATACATGTTTGACTATACTATACGTGTAGACCAGACCTCCGCAAGACAACCTAGTCCAGGCTTTCCATGAAATCACGTTTCATGCTCGGGAAGCTCCGGGTTTTTCCTCTCGACCTGGTTAGTTCTTCATATCATTGTGAACCCTACAAAAAACGGTTTTGGTAGGCTATGGCAAGTATAAGGTCCATTTTCGGGTCTGCAGGGTGGCTCCGAAGGTTCCAATTGCTCCAACGGACTTTGGTGTATAGGATCGATCCCGGAGCTTTCCTAAACCCTTTTGCCTGACTCGTTCCAGGCTGCACTCGTGACAGCAGACCTAAACCCTTTTGAACTTAAACCCGAAGGCGGGAGTTTAGGGTCCCATCAGGATTATCCTTAAAGGTTCCTTCAGGGGCAGATTTTTGAGGCTTCTGAGAAAGGGTGTGATAACAAGTTGTAGTTTCCCTAACGAGCTCTACTTGCGTCTTTGTGGGTGGGGTTGGAGGTTTTTGGAGGTTGCTGGAGGTTCATGCTTTTAAGACATTGCGTGTGTAAGGCTACAGTCGGCCGCATCTTCAACGCATCCCCGACTACATGCCAACCTCTGTCAGCCGCTTGCAAATCATGGTCGGGAGACCGTCCAGTGACTAAATTCGTTCCCCACCACGCCGATCTCAGATATCACCCTTCGCCCGAAAGCAACCTATTTACAGGACCAGCCCAGTCGTTTCAACGCAATAGATTGTACTGTCCTTCTTGACAGCACTTCCTAGATAAGGTATGCCTACTTTTCAAGAAAGCGCCTGCAGCGGCTACCATGGAACCTGGAGGCTTTATGGGCTCTGGGGAACCCCGTCCTTGAATTCAGTATCTTCCGCAGGCACCTCAGCTTCCTCTGCAGGCACAGACACCTGGAGACCGTCGTGAAATCTTGGAAGTGAGCCCGGAACTGTCCGAGTAGCGTGCTTAGTTAGGCCTGACAGATGGATTCTCGGCTTCAGAGATTTCCGGCTCACAAGCACGATGCAGGGAGTTTGGGGTATCTTGCAGGATATATGTATTCAGAGCCCTGAAGGAATATTTGTGTATTCAGGCATTTGAAACCCCACAAAGTCCAGGCCGAAACTCGAAAGCCTGCTTTTTTGTTTCCTGGTAGGGCCGAAACCCACACTCTCTAGGGGCCTGAGTATTTGGCACAAGGTTTTGGGGTACAGTCTGGTAGAAAAAGTACACAAGGAACCCTGTAGGCCCTATAAGGAATGGCATGATGTTGTAATTATTTACGAGAGGCTGTTTTGGTCCGTTCTCCGACGAGGACGTTCTACACAACTTTGTCAGTCTTCTGGGCGCCGTGGCTTTTAGGCTTGGAGGCAGTTTAGGGGCCAAGGTCCGGCCACATTGTTGCGTAGCGGCCGTAAAATGGCATAGTCATCGCAATAGCATGATGCCCCGGATGATGCATGTTCGTGCGAAGGTAGGGGGGCCTGGGAGCAGAGTCAGAACTAATCTTTTGTACGAGGCCATCCGATCATGTCAAAAGCAATGGCTGTCTTTGCGATACATCCGAGCCTGAAACGAATTCAAGACGAACACTTCGGTTCTCTCACAGGCGGCCGGACGAAACCATCTTGAGAAGAGGGGCTTCGGGAAACGATAATTGAACGGCTTCACAGGCAACTCTTCGCAGGAACAACTCCTGATTTTATGGTGGTTTCCAGTGCCACCTGTTGCTAGAACTACTTTTGTTGGCTCTTAGCACGGTAGGTACTGGAAGCAATCTAGCCAAACCCCAGGCCCTGAACATTACTCCACACCGGATGAGGCTGGGCTCATGCAAGGCCTGGCTGTTCAGCTGCGGTGGGAGTGTCTCAACCTGCTGTGTGTCTGTTTAACATACCATGCTGCATTCCGAAAATCCAAGACTTATGTGTCTGCATATCTATATATATATATATATATATATACATATATATATATATATTAGTATATATATATATATATATATCCGTAACTACCTACGAGACAACGGCACGGAATCCAGTAGAAAAGACCGGCGGCTATCACAGCAGACCAAGACTAAGCAGGATTTCCTTCGGAATCCTCGGAAACTCTTCAGGTTGTTTAGGGTTTCAGCACTCACTCTCGGACATGCCTAGGCGTTTAGGGTTTAGGGTTCTATCTCTTTCGGTTCCGTTCTCGACTGGCCAGAAGGCTCGGAAGCCTAACCCTTCCCCGTAATAAATATTTATTGAACGGGAAGGGGGGGCCCCCAATAGAAACTCGAAGCGTGGTTTTCGGACAAGGGGTGTTTTCTCTCCACGTTTTAGGCATCTTGCTCTTGCTCCTGAACCCCCGCTAATCCAGGTTATCCGAACCGGCTTTTCACTGGTAGAGTTTATTAATACCCTGGCAGCGCGCATTTGCGAGCTTCGTAAGAGTAGCAGGGGGAAGTGGTTACCAGTCCATGGCTGAGGCTCAGGAGGATGCACTGTGAGGGTTTCGGATTCAGCAGTGTAGAGCTTAGGATTTAGAACTTTGGGAGTTCGGAGTTTAGCGATTTAGAGTTCAGGAGTGTAGGGCCATAGGCACAGGGCTGATGCTTTGGATGTTCTGCAGCCATATACTGTGACGTGCCTGAACCCCCATCTCGTCGTCACTGGCCTGGGCACAACAGAGCTACAGAGTAATTCCCGCTGACACCAGGTCCTGAGCACGATCCGGTTATCAGCGATAGCATAGCAGTATGCACATTCCACGCGATTTGTTAAAAAATGCCGTGAAACAACCGACAGAGCCGAAACAAACATAGCATTGTAGCAAGCGACGAGATTGGAGACAAGAGGGCCTTCCGAACTTGGCCGCGTCTGGCATGTTTTGGGTTCTGAGAATGACGATTCTTCTTGAATTCTATGCCAACCAAACAGAACACTTGTCGATTCAAGCCTTGCATGCGTGCCACCGCATGGAACACGGCCGGTGTGAAGCATAAGCACGATAATATGGAGCGTGGGAGTCATGCGGGCATGTGAAACATCTGCCCATTAGCCTCGTGCCTGCCCCGAACGAATGCAAGTATCCACGAGTGCCCACGCAGTCAGCCTGCGAAAGTTGTGGCTAGAAGCTCCCATAAGCGTTTCCATGAGTCATTGCCAACAAGGAAGTGCTGGCTCTTCGACACGACCCGAATTTGATGCGTCGTAGAGGAATGCGGAGATGCCAGTAGAAACCTCAGAAAGGCTTTGTGGCAGCTGCCGGTCCAAAGAAGCTTGCAACCGCTGCTTCGTTTTTATTCACGCCGCTGTCAGAAGCTCTCCAGTGGGATCTCGTAACAGAGATGAGGAAAGGCACGGCACATATAGAAACCGACGGCTTCTGGCTTCCTGCTACAGCTTGAAACGCATCGTCTTTAGGATGTGCCAAACAAAGCTTCAGACACATCAATGGGGCTTCTTGCTGCATATCTGAAAGCCAGCCGTGATTTTGAAACCAAGTTTAGGACACAACTTCTACAAGCTCCGGCGCATTCTGCGGAGACGGTTCGCAGACAATGCTAGCCGCATGCTCGGCTGCCTGGCTGAGGCGGGGGCAACTTGCAAAAGCTCGGACATCAACCCGAAACCCAAGCCGCAAAGTTTACCGGAAAGTTCACTCAAAAACCCAAAATCCTGAAGTTTACCGGAAAGTTTACTCAAAAACCCCAAATCCTGAAGTTTACCGGAAAGTTTGCCCAAAAACCCAAAATCCTGAACCCTCAACCCAAAAGTTCGGCATCTCTGCAGACAGAATGGCCGGACGCGGCTCCTTCCCTCTGCCTTTTGCAGAAACCCGGTGAATTCCAGTCTTTCAACACCAAAACCCTAATGTAGATACTCAGGCTCTTGTAGTGCCTTAATGCTCTAGAGTTGAGAACATGACGAACAAGCTTTTTTGCAACTGTTCTGTGACATCACGCCCGGACAGCATGAATGCAAAGGCTGCAGCAGACCGCCTGAGCCCCAAACCCTAGACGCCGGGCCTTGACTCTAACATGCCACTTGACCCCCAACCTCTTCAGATCCCATGCTTTTGTCATCCACTAAAGGCCATCACCCTATCTATGCTTGAAATATGAAGGAGACAAATGCTTTGGGTGTATATAGCTTATGGTTTAGGGTTGGCGATTTGTTTTCAGTGTCTGTAAAAGCGATTGGGGACCGAAGGTAGACATCGACAAGCTACAAAGGAGCCGGGGCTTTGGGGTTTAGCGCATGCAGGCCGAACTCTCCGAAGTTCCCTATGGGCTCTACCTTAAGCTACCAAAACCTACTTTTTTGTAGGGTCCCTATAAATTCTATATTAGGGTATATAATAAGGACCTACAAAAGAGTAGGTTATGGTAGTTCAAGGTAGACCCTAAGCCAACAGGAAACTGACACCTCCTCGGGGAATGTCTCTTCGCGGAAAGACTGCTCTGCTTGCGCATCCTGCAGAACGGATCGGATTTGCGCAGTCAACATGCAACAGTCGGGTTCGCCCTCATCGGAGAAGTGAATCATGACGGATGCAGGTTTACACTTCACAGAAAAGCAGACACGTTTGCAAGGAAGATCAAAAAGACGCTCTCCTCCTCTCGCCCCAACTCAATCTCACTTTCACTCTCGCTCTCTCTCTCTCTCTCTCTGCCTCTCTCCACCGGTTGATGGAAGGGGTAGCCGAAGGGTTTAAAGAAGGGTGTGTAAAAGGTTGAAAAGTTTATGGGAAGGTTTGCAGAAGGATTTCTAGCTGGGTTTATGGAAGGCTTTGCGGAAGGGCTTACAGAGGGGTATAACTAGACGGGCTGAGAGGGGGGTTCTTGATAGAAGGGCTGCGTGGATGGATGGATGGATGGATGGATGGATGGATGGATGGATGGATGGATGGATGGATGGATGGGTGGATGGATGGATGGATGGGTCAGTGGATTGAGGGATGGATGGGTCAGTGGATTGAGGGATGGGCAGGTGCATGCTTCGGTATCCGCGTTATTTTTTGCTCCGGCATGGCAAGGTTCAAGGACTGACTCCGCAGGTGACGCGACACTTTGTCGACACGTCCACCTTATCCTACCAAGACCTATTCTCTTGTTGTAGGGTCCCTTGAGATTCCGTTTTAATTTTTACAATAAGAGCCTACAGAAACGTAGAATATGGCCTAGATCATGGTACTTTGATGCGGTTGTACCTGCCCAAATGCAGAGATACACACTGTTCCCCACAGGAAGAGAATGTCTCCTCTTGCCGACCGTCGCCTGCGTCTGCCACTGAAAGGAATTGATCTGAAAGCTCTATGCCAACAAGTCATCACGACCAAGACTTTCTCCAAGGTCTGAGACCGAGTGGGACGAAAGGCAGAAAACGTCCCTGTTACTGCGAAATGAGGTCTGGCCGTCTGGTCGGTTGACTCTTAGACTCATGGGTTCTACCATGTTTGCCTTGCAGATCTACCGCTGTGAACCAAACACGAAGTGACACAGGCATCGCTCTAGCATGGTTGGCTACTCAAGTACGCTAGATGACTCTTGGTGCATTCACACATTTGGTCACGCAGCAACGGCCAAACCTGCCGGATATGAGAGCTCTGAAGGCTTCTCCCAATATCGGCAACGCAACAGATGGATCAAAACAAGTCCTGCGTATTCAGCAGAGTCATACACATCTGAAACATGCAACCTGTAAAAACAAGCATCCTGCTCCTGGTGCGGGCTGGTTCGAGGGCGGAATGCCCAGGTCGTGCTCAACACTAACCATCCAGGAAATAATATCGGCGCACTTTCGCTAGACACGACATCGCAATGTAACTAGCCAGCGCAGTTCTATCTACATGTGTCTTATATATCTGAAGCCCTACATCAGGATGGACAGGGCTGCTTCAAAGATTAAACAGCCAAGCGCCTGTCTGCACTTCCTGTAGAAGTGCCAACAGCTCTTCCTCACTGCCATCTATACCCATCTGGACGACATTCGTCCCGACGGCAATCTTTGGAGCAAGGATCTCGGGTTCTCGGGTTTCGGAGTCCTCACCGAGCTTCCAGGTCAACTGTTGCGCCCGACGTCGGCTACCATGAGAAAGCCCATGAGAAGTGGAAGAGCCAAGCTCGGCGCGTACGAACCTGGCAGCTTCCTCGATGATCTCATCGGGAAGAGATGCATAGACCTTTGAAATCTCCTCCCGATCCTGGAGCTGGATGCCGTTACTGAAGATGCGCGGTGCATCCTTGTCCCAGATGGCCCGAAAGCCAAAACGTGCCAGGAAGTAAGCCAGATTCCATGCGAGTCCCTGGATGTTTCCAGTATTGACTACGGCATCGAAGACATGGTCCCTGTTCTGCCTCACTACGAGACTGTAGACTTTTTTGGCAGCAGAGTGGTCAACGAAATTGATGAAAGCAAGCTCGATGTTGCAGTCTGTGCGCTTGTCGAAAGGAACATAGAGAAAGTCTATCTGGCTAAGCTTGATCTTGTTCTCTCTTAGCCATTCCAAGATCCTCTGTGCGTCCCAATCTTCCGGCAAACGCCGCATCATCAGCGTAGTAGCCCCATCTTCCAACCCGCTTCTCTTCAAGGCACGGCGCATGGCCGATCCCCGACGAAAGCCACGACGTTGGCTCAAACCCGGCTCTACTCCCTATAGACCCCACAACCCTAGCATGTTCAGGATTCTCTAAGGGTTCTAGAATTGTAATGCTAGGACTATCTGTTTCGGACCGGGTGCTGCGGATAAGCTCAACGGCCAGGACCGAATTGAGCCACGATTCTGCGGTTATGGATGGTCACCATAATCCATCAGCACTCTATCGAAGTTGAAGGGAGGCTGTAGGTTTCCGTGCGCTACTTGCCATTTCGAAGAGTCTCGGCAGCTGTGTTGAGGGTCAAAGGGCCAAGCCAAAGCCCTGTGTGTCCTCATCCAAGTCCGCAATGGCTTGCACCAGGATTTTGAGCTTCCTCGAAACGAGGGCACCGGGATTGGGAGCTTCCTCGCCCCAATTGCTAGGGATATCAGTCACAAGTCATAAGCCTGAGAACGTCTGTCCGCGCTGGTTTTTGCTTTTGTTTATCTGTTTATGTTTCTATCTACTTGTCCATCTATCTATCTGTCTATTCTCGATCTATATGTCTATCTAGATGCTTGCATTTAACTGTTTGATTCATGTGTTTGTGTGTCTATGTCTTTATGCTCGTGTCGATGTACACAGCTGTACGTCTGTGTGCATGCAGGAATGTAAGTATGTGTGCATGTATGCATGCATGTATGTATGAAGTTATGTATGTACGTATGAGAACACTCTACATATGCTAACATGCATGATCATTCATGCATGGGAAGATGTGTTTACACATGCGTAGTTCTACAGGTATGGTATCTAAGCATATGTACATTATGCATGCATATGTATTGTACATGTACAAACACATGCACACATAAAAATGTAGAGACAGAGAGCGAGAGACTCGTTTCGCTGGCCTGCCCAAGGGAAACCGCCAAACAAGAATGAACCATAAACATAATCGAAAAATCCATGTAAGTATAACATAGGCACCAACACATAAAACAGAAGCGTAGGGACAAATGCAAATATATGTATACGTGCAGAAACACAAATAGTATACATGTACAGCATATACAAGTAAAATTACGGCACACGTATAAAACACAAAGCTATGCACTCGTACTTGCCCGTGCACTTGCTCGCTGTGTCTCTATGTCGACCAAGTATGTACGCAGGCATGAATGCAAGCAAGTCCCCGAAAAACGCGTGCGGCCATGGCACATGCGTGCAGCGAACCACCACCACCACCACCACCACCACCACCACCACCACCACCCCACCACCACCAACAGCAGCAAGCCAAAATGCTGATGTCTCATCTTTTGGCAACATCTTCAGGGGCCTAGCATCTACGATGTGTTATGTTTCGTGGTCAACTCCAAGCTGTCAGACAACCCCCAACCTGACACAGGCACTGCCGAATCCGATCCTGAACGGCAAATGTCTAACCTGCCAAGATACTCGTCCCGAAATTCGGCCAGCCGGCCAAATCTTTCGCCTTGCCAACGGCACCCTAGGGCTATAGTCGAACAAATACTTTCAATTTTTCCAATTCCGGACAAATCCTGCTTTGCTGGCTTCTTGAGCATTAGTGCTGAGGTGTTCCTGGATGATGGCTTTATGGCTTGGAGCCTAGGATGACTCTGCTGGACTCACTCTCACACACCCTCGGAAAAACGAAGCTCCCAGCCGTGGGCACGCATCTGCGAAAGGTCAGCGGTGACACGCTCAATCTCCGCCTGACCCCGGTGGTTGCGGGTAACACTGGTAAGGCTCGTGCTTGGCGCTTGAAAACGTACCAATTACAACAATTCTCGCAAGAACCAGTCTGCAACGTGTCCCGTGTCTTTGCAAAGAAAGTCAATTCAATGCTCGCGAGATGCATCGAGACTGTCGAAGTCCTTTCGGCTGTACTTAGCTACAATAAGATGCGACATACAGCCTTGAAAACATGTTAGCACCAGTTGCCAAAACTTACATGCCTTAGGCCAAACACATGATGTCTACCACCAATACTGAACAGCCGTCTAGCCCTTGCCACACCTACCCACGGCGAAGGCATGGTCCGTCAATGTGCACTCAATGCCTACCCCTTACATTAAACCTGCAACCCTGACAAAGCCAGTGCAGGACCAGTGCTGAAACCCTTGTTCAGAAAATCGTTGAACTCGTAATAAATCCCTGATTACTGCATTCAGGCACCGATTTTTGACTTAAACCGTGAAGCTCCTAAATCCTTAACCCAAAATCCCGAGAGGAGCCTTTGACTCATGCTGCGGCCGTTTGGAGTTCACAGCTGTCGCAAGCTCTTCGTAACCTGCTCTGGCAGATAGGGTTCAGGGTACATGTATTTAAGGTTCAGGAATTCTTTTGTGGAGAGGGGGGGGGGTGCTGAGGGTTTAGGATTCGGGTTTGGGTCAGGGATCCCTATATTCTCCATTGTAATGGATTTTGGGGTTACCTTTCAGGATCCTTACTATAAAAATGGTTAAACCAAAAAAGAACTACAATGGAGACTATAGGTATGCTCTCACGACCCGACAAACCCAGCGAGGTCTCTCTGTGTGCAGGAAACCAAAAGTTAACGTTTCCAGAGTGATAACGAGAAGGATGACAATTAAACATAAAACCTTCCTCGGGCCAGATAGGGTTTCGAAGCCAATCAGCTGATGTGAGGGCTTGTCTTGCTTAATCAAAAAAGGGTGACAATTAGAAAAAGGGGCCGGAAAAAAACATGGACTACTAGCAAAGAGAAAGCGCAGAGAGCACTAGCTCGCAGTGCAGCTACAGGGACCTATTACTCCTATTACTACGAAACACTTCAGGGGGGGGGGGGGGGNNGGGGGGGGGGGGCGCAGGGGGTATTGATGCGACCCAAACATTAGTGCGAACAACGCTCCCCCATAGCCGAGCCATGCTTGAATAGGTCAGTGGGCATTGCCGCCGCACTGCTTGCAAGGATGCTTTAAATCAGAAGGAGCGTGAGGCCCGAGCGGCATTGACGCTCAAACTCGCTTCGATCTCACAAATGCTAGAGTCACTCACCAGCTTACAAGACAAAGCACCCATGGCATAGGGGTGCTCCTACGATGCGAGGAGGCAACATATCAAAGAACTGAGCTTCCATCCAGCTTCTGCCGCGCCCAGATCCGGTTCTAGGTTTCGTCTGTGCAACTGAACAACGCCCTTCAAGGGTAGTTCGGTCCCAAATTGAGTAATTCAATGCCGAGGGATGGTGATAGTGCGTGCGCAGTTTACGCCATCGGCGACGACATTAATTGGATTCGTGCCATAGCCTAGGAGATCACTCCAATGCAGAGCCATCAATGATCAAGTCGCGCTGGCAATGCGATGTCACAGGAAGGACAGCTCGGGCCAAATCTTGTGCTGGAATGGTTTAAGCCATTTTGGGTCAGGGTTTTCGGCGCAGATACTTCTTTTGGCGCACAGGGAGTCGATGCCCACAGTGTAGGGTTTCGACTCAGACACTTGCACCAGGCAGGCAATCACGAGACGTTGCAGAGTTTCAGGTTCAGCGGTGCGCAGCTTAAGTTGTACACGAAAAGGACTGGTGCTCCATGACCGGATGAATGAAGTGTTTAGGCAAACGTCTGTGAACCTGCGGCGGAAAGCCATTGTACTGCATTTGTTCTTGGATGTGCATGTTTAAGCACTTCACCCTAAGACCTCAACTCTAAAGCCAAACTCCTAAACCCTGAACGTAAACCGTAATCGGGCCTGGGATGAATACACCTCCATAATAAAAAGGTAGTTCGCGCGAGACTCCGGTACTGATACAAGTCCCACAAATGCCGACAAGCACCCAAAGGAGGCTTCCGAGTTGCAGGAACCCCCGCGACGCCCGCACGATTTAAAAACAGCACTTCCCGGCCATCAACGGTAATGTGGTCTTTCCGGGGATTGCAATCGTTGGACTTGCGCGTTTGACCAAAAGAAGCATGAACTGATGAGCTTTGGTTCTGGATTCCAGACTAAGGAGGCGAGGAACCTTTTGAATTATTGCCGACTGAAGGCGTGTACCCAAAATTAATGACCAGTCCCACTCCTTCGAAGTGTAGGCTTGGAACCTGGACGACGTGTGGAGAATGAGCAGACATGGTAGGC
Organism: Symbiodinium sp. CCMP2456; assembly: GCA_905221635.1. NCBI lineage: Eukaryota > Dinophyceae > Suessiales > Symbiodiniaceae > Symbiodinium > Symbiodinium sp. CCMP2456. The sequence goes on from CAJNDV010032752.1 coordinate 54,910, forward strand.
CACAAATACACACTTTGGTACCTTGGTCACCACTAGCACCAGCCCCGTCCCAGATTCTTCTCGCTTTGCACCACAGCAGTTTGGTGGATCTCAACAAAACATGCAGAATGCGGACGGAAGTCATGTTGTCTCTCGCTGCCAGGGAGGTACACCGGGGTTGCTGTGGTTTTGGAGTTCCTGCCGTCAGTAAACCGACCCAAGGCCCCGGGGAGATCGGCGAACCCTGATCGCTCCATCATGCGTTACCTGCGAAGGTTGTCTATGATGACTAGGAGGGTTTAGGGTTTAGGCATGTTGCTTCAGGCCGTGTTCAAGCTTGGCTTTCCAAGTCTCCACAGGACAGTCTGGGCAAGCCACAAGCGGGTGCTGAAGTATCTGCGCTGACCACCTATAAACCCTAAACCTTCTCGATGCAGCCACAAGCAGGGTCCAGCCGCAGTCGCAGCAGGGATGTTTTTGTATATATTCGCGACGGTTTAGGCTTTAGGGTAGATGCACAAACATGCACGACCAGATGACACCGCAAGCTAGAATACTAGTCCATGCAGGGGGTCCATGCGTGTTATACGGATGGTCTGGCGGGCCCGACAACTCATAATTTCTGCCTCAAGCAGGAAGGTAGTATATATTTCGGTATATCTGGTAGCTTCCTGGTAATCCACCCTACTTGAACTGTGGACCCTAAACTAAGCCCTTAACTCCAATTCCGAAGCCCTAAGCCGCCCTAAACCCCAAACTTCCCTAAATCTCAACAGCAGCCTTCGTAGCGCTTCCGCTTGATCAGGCCCTTCTGCAAGACCTGGAGCCATAGTCAGGCAGTATCTAGGGTATGGATGGGAATCTGCATGCTGTCTACTAAGGCCCTATAGAGTCTTTGTATAAGGGTCTGATAAAGAGGCCTGAGGCTTCCAACGTAGTTTCTTTCGCCAGAGTTTAGTGTACCCATCGGCCATAAAGGGACTACACATCACGGGACCTTGTTTCTAAGTGTTCATAAACCCTAAGGCCCAAAGTGATCAGACCCTATGTACCACGGAGCACCCCAAAGGCTGCTACATCGGGGCTGCCTACACTATCGTACCCATGGTATCTCTTAGGCCGAGAAGGTGAAAAGGTTCAGTCTTCGGAGACTTTTCTGATTTAGTACTATGGTACCCTTTAGACAAGGAAGGTCTAAAGATGTCTAAAGACAGCATAATACATACATACATACGTGCATGCATACATACATACATACATACATACATGAATAAATACTTACATACATACATGAATACATGAATACATACAAACATACATACACACATACGTACATACATACATACATACATACATACATACATACATGCATACATACATACATGCATACATACATACATACATACACAGGTACAAACAAACATACAGACGTACATACACACATACATACACATACATAGATACATACATGCACAGTCTGTATGTGTATATATACATGTATACATAAAACCACATGTATGTTCATATTCATATGTGTATACATACACGATAGACATAACGTGCATATATACGTTTGATCTACTATAATTACACCCCTTACAAGCAGAGAGTTTGCGAACCCAAGGCAGTATGTTCAACATGCAAAACCGCAAACCAGCCTTAAGCCAGCTTTGTGAATGGCTTCGAAGCCGATATGCAGTTCCGTAACTTCCCCTGATGCCCTGAACCTCAAAACGAAAAAAATGGGTGCTCAAAATTGAACCGCTTGCCGTGGCGAAGAAAGAGTTCTATCTACTCTCGCTCAGACGGACATGTGGGGAACTGCGTTTGTGCTTCCCGCGGGCTGGGTTTCAGGGCTGGTGGCTTGCGGCCAGTTGTCATTCGTTTGTTTGCATCTGCTGACGAAAACTGAGATGCCCTCAACCCTAAACCCCAATAGGTGCCTGGACCTGACCCCAACACCCCAAACCGGAGCCCTGGACCCCAACCGCCCAAGACCTCTCAATGTGACCTGAGGTGTATTCCATTCCCTAGTATCGTGGTTTCAGGTGTATTGCCTAAGATTGTGAACGAGGTTCTCCCCTTAATTAAGGGTCGCTCCTTGGGCTCTCCGGGAACCTCTCCTGAGTCGGGGCACCTTCCGCTGGCCTTCCAGCTGCCTCTCTTCGGTCTCCGCATCCTCTCGGGATCTCCGGGAAACGCTGTTCTTCAAGGATATGGGTGGTTGTCAAAATTAGGGTCCCTTTTTGGGTCCTTATTACAATACGGCACCTATTCTTTAGGGTACCCCAAAAGGAACCATAATTTTTGACAACTACCCAGATGCCTTAAAACTGTAGGGCGGTCTTTGGTATGACTTAGCATGAGCTTGCAGCATATCGCTTGAGCAAGGGGCCTTGCATCTCTGGGTAAGCTGCAGGGCTCGGGTTGAGTCTTCCGGGATTGGGGTGTAGCATCGTGGGTTGGGGGTTTAGGGTTTCTTGATGCGGGGTGTCACATGGTTTGTTGTCTTTTCAAGAGCGGAGGTTGGGGCTAAAGTCCTTCAGCAAAGTTCTCGATAGCCTGTTGGCGGCTATGGTGTGAAGGAATATAATACATGTAAGTATGTAGAAGGGAATAATCCGGTATTTTTTCGTTCCACGGGCTCAAAGTGCCGGTTACTAGCATCATGCCATGTCACTGCACCCCGCATCCCAGAAAGATGCACTACACAGCGTCGGGCCGACTAATCTCACATCCCCTGCAAGTGCAAAACTCCTAGTGACACGGGACCTACCCTGGTCAGTTGGCTTTTGCAGGGACAACCCAGTGCAGACCAGAACTCTCTCCACACATCTTCTGTTGCCTGTAAAGCAAGCTGCAGAGAAATGCTCCAACTACACCCTTTTATAATCCAGATGCCTCCAAGGAAATACCCCAGACCTCCGGCCTGAACCCTCAAGTTGGCCCCAAACCCAAAAACTGTCAAACCCCACCTCTCTGCCTAGCGGCACCTCCGCCAGCCCAGTAGTAGTACTACTAGACTATACCATCATGTCCTACTCTTCCTCTCAGTCGTATCATGAATGCTCGCCACAATGCTGGTGCGAGTTGTCCCCTGAAAGCCCTGGAACCTAAAGGAGCGCTAGCAACGCCCTGGCTACCGCCAACCTCGTGTTCGTTGGCGTAAAGCCGGAAATCCCGGAACCACAACTACTACTATTGCTGTTACTATTACTACTACTATTGCTGTTACTATTACTACTACTATTGCTGTTACTATTACTATTACTATTACTATTACTATTACTATTACTATTACTATTACTATTACTACTACTACTACTACTACTACTCCTACTACTCCTCCTCCTACTCCTACTCCTGCTCCTGCTGCTACTGCTACT
>CAJNDV010032752.1:58315-70815 GCA_905221635.1 Symbiodinium sp. CCMP2456
CTACCACTACTGCCACTACCACTACTACCACTACCACTACCAACTACCACTACCACTACCACTACCACTACCATTACCACTACCACTACCACTACCACTACCAACTACCACTACCACTACCACTACCACTACCACTACCACTACCACTACCACTACCACTACCACTACTACTACCACTGCCACTACCACTACCACTACCACTACTACTACCACTACTACTACTACTACTACTACTACTGCTACTACTACTACTACTACTACTACTACTACTACTTCCACATTGTGCCGGAATTTAGAACAAGTATCTTAGGTGTCCTTTCCAACGCTGCTTCCAAAGCATGCAGCTTCCCTTAAACGTGCTGGTTCAGCATGTCTGGTCTGGCTTCTTTTTCAACGGACAGAGGGATCCATGACTGATTGATGCCAGGAATTTATGCATTCTGCAGGGGCTCGCATGGAAAGATATCGTGCAATACCCTCAAATTTTAAACACAAGCACCGATTGACTCAGTCACATATTTAATTGTCCAGCAGGGTTTCAGTCGATTCGAGTTGATGGCTCGCATTGAAAACCTGATGCAATGCCTCTCCTGCCCTTCAACATGCAATCGTATTTTGTTGTTTTGCGGATCACCGGCATGAGATATTTTGATAGCCATCAGTGATCTCATCTTTGGCAGTTACATTGCCCTTGTACTGACATGCAAATGAATGAGCGACATCTCATTGTTTCAAACGTCTACCGCGAATCCTTCTTTGAATGCGAGAACCAACAAACGATGCGAGCGAGAAACCTTTTCGGTGGATAGGCCGCCCTGATCATGTCACCGGATTAGCCGCTGAAATTGAATTCGGCGGGTTCGCCGCTCTGAAGGCGGATAGGCCGCCATAGGATTGATTTGAGGTTGTGGGGTTCTCGCTGTGGAATAGCCGCAGCCAGTGGTCGAGTTTTACCCTGTAGGTGAGAAAGTGCGAGGAACTTTGCTTTTTCTGTCCACGACCAGAGTCTAATGTGGTCTCCTGCCGTGCTTAAAGCTTTTCTAAAGCCGCGTACCTTTGGCCGGCTGTATCCTCACAGGACCCAAAGCAGTGCGGGCCTTGTTTTTGTTTCTGCCGCCCTGTAGCTAAGGGAAACACAATTCGGTGGGGTGCCGCGACGGCAGACTGGTGGGCAGAGTGCGGCTGTGCGTGCTGCTTGGAGCCCACGTGCCTCCTGAGCTGTCGCTGCGTCCGCACGTGGCGACACGCCAACAACTGAAGCAGCACGATTACAGCTGAGGCCAAACTCAATAGTTTGGGAGAACTGGAATGGTCCAAGGATTTCACTCCAGTAGTGCATGCTGCTTCGTTAAGCGCTGCTTCGTGAAGCGTGTTGCTTCGGCTCCGTAGTGCGCTGGTTGGATTAGTGCGTTCTGCTTCGTTCCTTCGTGCGTGCTGCTTCGTTCAACGGTGCCGTGTAAAGTCCCAAAATACAGCCGCTCAGGATACAAGCGGATGAGCTTCCGAAAGTGCCGTAGGAGAAAACTGGCCACAGCTTTCTTTACCAGAGTGAGGATGGGCTGCAGTTTTTCGATTGGAGAAGTAGTAGTTCATCCTGCCACCTTTCGAACATTCTAACCTTTCCGGAAGGGCAACCCCCTCCAGCAAGAGCGCCACTCCCTCAACTTCTAGGTTAGCCGCGATACGCGCGCAACCCCAGGAAGGACCAGGCGACTCCACGGGAGGCCGGGTCCAATCAGGGTGGGTGGGTGGGCAAAATCAGCTGCCTGCCGTTTTGGATCACATTTGAGCCAAAAGGGCAGCCAGCAGCAAGTCTAGAATGATAATTACATGTGCGCCCAAGCCTGCCAAACTCAACACATGAACAGCCGCTGCTGGTCGACAGATGCAGCGCAGGGTAGAGATGCGAAGAAGTGCCGCAGGGCACAAGATGTCGATGGCGCCTTCTTCCAGAAGCTCGTGAATGGGAAGAAAAGAAAAGATTTCGCAAAAGTCCTGCAATTCCTGCATGACGGCATGAACTCGGCATAGAGAAGCCCCGAATTATAACATTCCAATTACCCCCAAGCTGAAGCAGCATGCAGAGTCGAAGCAGAAGGCATTTGAGACAGCATGGCAATTGGCTGGCTATCAAATTATTCGGGCAAGATTAGCAGCAATCTTGCAATCTGGCCCCACTTGGCCGGGGGGGACGGGCCGGAAATCTTGCCACACTTGGGGGATGGGCAAAATTGCCAGCAATCTTGCAATCTTGGTCGAAATGGTAAACTAGTCGTCGAGCAAGTGCGGCAAGATGAGCAAGATGACCAGTGGCCGAGCAAGATGACCGACATTGCAAGATGACCAAGTTGACAAAGATTTGCGCACAAATTTATTGTTCCAAATTCCCGGCACAATGTACTACCACTAATTGCTACTACTACTACTACTACTACTACTACTACTACTACTACTGCTACCACTACCTACTACTACATACGACTACATACTACTACTACTACTACTACTACTACTACTACTACTACTACCGCTACTGCTACTGCTACGACGACGACGACTACTACTACTAACTACTACTAGAAAGCATAATAATGATAAGAATAAGCGTGATGATGATGGTGAATATGATGATGGTGGTGGTGATGATGATGACGGTGATGATGTGGACTATGGCTATGGTTGTGAACAAACCTACGATGATGGACGTGATTATCTTCACATTTATTTATCTGCTCGTCTTGCTTTAAACTATGTTTGGTGTGAAGGGTTTTGGGCTTAAGGTGTACCTAGGGTTACTTCAGGGTTTAGGGGTCTTAGGGTATTCTGTCGACCACTTCAAAACCGTCGACGGTTTAGGCTTCAGGTTGCCAATTTAACAACTTCAGAGCTGTAGGATTTCAGGGCCCGGAGTTGAACAGCTGAAGGCTTTAGGGTTTGGGGAATGAGGACCTTTAGCTGCCCTTTTTGTCGGAGGGGATTGGGTGTGTGTGTGTGTGTGTTGGGTCTTAGCAGTTTCTGGTACCTGGAGGGCATGGATGGCCTCATGGCGTTGGAACCTTTTTGGGCTTGGCTTCAGGCATTCAGAGTTTAACGCTTCAGGGATTCAAGCTTTGAAATGTTTGGGGTTTAGGGTTTAAGGAATCAAGCGATGGTGATGAGAAGCTGTGTAGCTGCATGGGGTAGAGTGCCATTCCAAGCTTTCGGCATTCAGGCTTTCTTGCATCCGCAGCCAATCATACATTGTTTCTGTGCGTGACTGAGGTAAGGGCCGTAATCGGATGTTCTCTAGCACCGGGGCATCTGCACCTGGTTGTCATGGCGCTTCTGCACAGCCCATGTACTGTTATGCTTCAAAAGCTGACGTCGCCCCTCACTGGCAGACTCCCTCTTCTCTGTCTGCCTGCTTGTCTGACATATGGTTTAGGGTTTAGGGTTTAGGGTTTAGTGTTTAGGGTTGATATGAAAGACTGATGCGACTATAAGAATTTCCTCGAGAACTGATCCCAAAGAGTCCGCACTGGCAGCTTATGGATTCGAAAGCGCAGCTGTCCCTTGGCACCTCGGTCTTGGGCCAAGGCTCGTCTACTGCAACTCCGAACCAATTCCGAAACCAGCATCCCTAACTGAGGGCCGTGCATAGCCACAGAGAACAGTGGCCAGGCTCCTTCCAAATTTGTGCTTTGGCTGTGCATTCTTGGCAAAGTTTTGTTGACTTATAGCTTTTTGAGTGAGGGCTTGGAGTTTGGAGTTCTCGTCGGCATAAGGACGTAGCAGTCTGGATTTTGGGCACTCCCGGCCAAAAGCTCAGTCAAAGGGCCTTGGACGGACTTAAATACTGAAAACTACTACTAACAATGACAATAATCATAATATTCGTCAAAATATGAAAACAAGTATAACAAAATTTGATAATACTAATAATAACAAATAGCAACAATAATAATAACAATACGAAGAACAATAACGATACAACACAGTCTAGGTAAGAATGACAACAAGAAAAGTATTAAAACAGCAATAAGACTCATGCAGGGCAGGAGAACATGCTCCGGTACCGTGCTAGGTGCTACCGCATCCGTGGCTGTGCGAGGTGGGCAAGCATCGGCTGCGCCATCGAGGGTTAGGGTCTAAGGAAATTTGCTTGGTGTTTCGCAAACGGCCCCTCCGGGACATCCCCAGCATCGGATGTGGAAATGTTTCAAGCACAATTCTCGCAGCGTTTGATCCGACTTGGTTGTCACTGTTGTGCTTTACCACCGGTGAAGACAATGACATAGAAATAACTCCCACAATGTCAGGACATACGTGCAGCTTGCTATCCGGCTGGCGCATTGAACCTACACGCGAGGCATTAAATAACCCAGAGACTCCAATACCCCTTAATTAAGGAATATACCTTAAATCATATTAGGGATCCTACTATAATTTAAGGTATATTCCTTAATTAACGGGTATTGGAGTCTCTGGGAACCAAGCCCAAACCCTCAAGGGAATTCTCGCCTTGAACCTGAACGCTGCCAACAACCCTGACAACCCTGCACTGTAGTAACCCTTAACGGAACCCTCATAGGTACCTGGAGCCCTTCAGGATACCCTTGCCACCCTGAAGTCCTGCGAGACCCTGAAGACCCTACAGCTCTCTAGAGACTCCAATACCCCTTAATTAAGGAATATACCTTAAATTATGGTAAGATCTCCAATATGATTTAAGGTCTATTCCCTAATTAAGGGGTATTGGAGTCTCTGGGTAGACGAAGACCGAAGGGATCGCACCATCTCGTCTGTCTCGCCCTTGGGAAAGAGCTGAAAGCGGCCTCGGCCTTGGCTTACAGGCTTCAGCCTTCCCCCTAAGGGGAGAGGGTTTAGGGTTTAGGGTTTAGGGTTTAGGGTTTAGGGTTTAGGGTTTAGGGTTCAAGTACCTAACAATCATATACTCTCCCAAATAGTAACCTACATAACTACTATCCGAAACCTAAGTACCTGAATATTGGGTCCTTTGGACCCTTGGGGTCTGTTTGGTAGCTCAGGGACTCAGCGGTTACTTGTTTCTAGACTGTCGCATTGGAGGTGTCTTTCAAGATCTTGGAGCTCAGACATTAGGCGGTTCCAGCCTTCATGGGTAGTAAAGTTTCATTGCTTTGGACTCGGTGATCAAGGTCCTTTCCCCTCCAACGCTCCAAACAAAGCTCTTGAAACACAGGAAGTTAGAGCTTAGGCTTAGGGTTTAGGGTTACGGTCATTATGCCATGATGGTCGTTTCTCCCCTTCCTTCTTGCTGTTCCCGTACTGCAGTACCCGAAGCTCGAGACTCTACATCCTAGACCTTTCCTGAGAGCCGGGCAGCCGCCAGGGAGGGTAAAAGTGGGCCTCGGCAACATGAGTCCGAAGCCTGGAACCTCCTTTCAGATTCCATAAGGGGTAGAGGCTTAGGGCTTAGGTGTCCCAGGGCTCCAGGTGCCTAAGTGTTCGGTTGCTGGGTCATATATTATAAATTATAATTGCGTGGAGCCTTAGGGTATGAGGGTTCCAGAAGGGTTAAGGGCTTAGGGTTCTATTAGGGTTATGCTCTAAGGTTCTGGAAGGGAGTACAGTGTAAAGTTCGATGAGGGTACTCTAAAAGTTCTCAAAGATTGGGGTGTAGTCCTTGGGGGGGCAGTGTTATTTGGCCTGGTACCCACGCAAAGCCTTCCAGCCATGTAAGCTTGGGTAAATTCCCAGAGAACCCAATACCCCTTACTTAAGGAATATACCTTAAATTATAGGGGCCTTAATATTATGATTTAAGGCATGTTCCGTAATTAAGGGGTATTGGGTTCTCTGGGCTCACCGTCTGGAGTTCGAAGTCTTAGTCAGGCTTCAAGCGGGCATAGGTTCATGAGGCAGCTTGTTTTAACCCTAGGCCCTAAACCCAACGCCCTAAACCGTCGAGACGTCGAACCTCTGGATCCCAAAGACACCAGCAGAAGGACTCTCTCAACAAGGCAGACAAGCTTTGAGGCTGTGGCGACTCCAACATATCTCCAGGGCGCAGGCTGGCAAGACCTTAGCTTGAAAGGGTTTAGGGTTTAGGGTTTTAGCTGACATACCACTACTGTACCTCACCCTAAACCCTAAACCCCAAGCCCAAACCCATAAACCCTGAACCCCAAATCCTAAACCCCAGAACGTCAACCAGAAAACAGCCAAGAGACGCTCGGCGGGCATGGCCACACCTAAGAACTCCGTGCGAAGCCGATGCTGACAGCAACGCGCAGTACAGTAATAGAGGGTTGAATAGTGGGTTTAGGGTTTAGGATTTAGGATTTAGGATTTAGGATTTAGGGAATAGTAAGGGCGTGTGGTTCTAAAAGGGGGCTTGAATCATTAGAATAGGCTTTGGGGCTCCTTTTGTAGTATAGTTATAATGGTGAGAGAGACAGAGCCGAGAACGTGGCGCCAGGAACATCGTCTGCCTTCGTCTACAAGCTGCACTGGTTCGACCTGGCTTTCACATTTGCGCAGGCAAACTTCTGAGACGCAGTAGCTCATCGTCATCATCGTCGTCATCATTGCCGTTGCCTTTGCCGTTGACATCATCATGCACTGGTAAGCAGCCGGGAGGAAGAGCTAGGAACCAAGAAGACACAGGACAGGGCAGGCTTTATTCCAGTTGGTGCCTCGCACAACCGCTGATTGTAGACATAGGTAGCTGGCATTCGACTAGGTAGTGGTACGTAGTTCAAGCTATCGGTAGCTCGACAAGTTGTAATCACTGATGCTATTCCTGTTGCTGCCTACCCCCACTATCACTCCCACTACTACCACGTTGTCCGACTGCTTTTGGTACTGCTATGGCTCCTGCTGCTACTACTGCTGCGGTTGCTGCTGCTGCTGCTATTGGAAAGGCTACGGCTGCAGCTCAAGCTACGGATGCGGCTACTTCAGGGCTACTGCTACTGCTACTGCTACTGGTATGACGAAGATGAAGACGACGACGAGTAAAACGAAGTACACCAATAGAAAGATCCTGTATCAGAGCTTACTATACGATGTTAACCTCAGCTCACTATGCTATACTCTACTTTGCTTTACTTTACTGTACTAGAGGATATTCTGCTATACTATACGATACGAGTTACAGCATAGAACACAAAACCACACAAATCTAAAGCCTGATCTAATCTATGTTACTGTACTATATTACACCGAACTTTTTTCGGAACCATATAAAAAGTAAACAATGAGCATGATGCGCAAACATAATATACAACATACATAGTTTACCATAACATAACATGGTTCAATAAACATACCATCATGAAATATGATATAGATTAGTAGAATATCTTTAAATTTCCATCATTTGAGATAGTCTGACGTTGCGACATACAAAATTACGATGGTATGATGCGTTACAGTATGATAATATATCTACATATATTCTTTACTATGCCATAGGACATAAAGCCAACTTGCACAATGGAGCGGACCGGAATCGACTAGAGCAAAACAGCGTAGAGGATAATAGAATATAATAGAGTAGAAGAACACACTAAACAAGCACAGTAGACTGTCATATATAAGTCTGATAAGGTACAAGAAATACAATGTAAACCATAAAAACATACTACTATGCAGCGTAGCATAACGATATAAACACAAGGGAATACAATTCAGTACAGACTGACACTATAGAACACGATATGATTTGGCATGGTGTCCAATGGTATGAATATGCTATGGTAAGAAATGGCATGACGTAATACGAAATAACAAAGGTATCAACCGCACGCTAAAACATCTTCTGTTGATGCCGCTACGAAACTTAAAGCTGTAGTGTTTACAGTAGTGATTTAAAAGTCATAATCGATGTCGCTACTGAGAGCCATCATCGCCGAACGCCGGTGCTGACACCGATCATCCATGTCATTGTCTTCATATCCACCTCAACCGGTTTCATCACCGGCAAGCAGGTTTGTATGCAATCTGTGTATACGTACGAGCCCTGAGCCCTGAGCAGTCGCTGAGACACATCCAGCCAGTCACCCCTATCCCGCGCGTGCCTCATAGGCGTCGCCCCAGACGGCCCCACAGCTTTCCAGGTAAGCGCCGAGGCTCGTACGACCTTCACATTTCAACCGGCTCGGGTCGGTGTTTAGGGTTTAGGTCATAGCGAAACCCCCCAAAAAATGGAACATGGCTTTACGAGGATTCGTGCTAGGATCCCTTATACTTTACCTTAAGGGCATGAGGATGATAATGTTCCAACTTTATGGCTTCTACTATAAGTGATCAGGGGTGGCAAGATTGCGTTGGTGCAGAGGGTGTGCTCGAATCCTGCGAGCTTTCACAGGGCTCATTGCGTTCGACAGGCTGCCGCCCAAGGCTCACACGCTTGAGAGGACTCGGGGGTATGTTTTGTTGAAGCTTCGCAGGGAGATGGTACACAGTCCCAGAGGGTCCATGTACCTAAATAGTATATACATTGGCCCTAAAGTACTTATATAGGGACTACATTAAGGCCAATGTATACACTATTTGGGTACATGGACCCTTACGGAGTGTTATGGGGGCCGTAAACACTAAACCTGAACCCCGTTTCGGTAAGGGTTTTCGGTGCCGCCATCAGTAAGCCTAAACGCCAAATCACTTCATGCTGAATCCATCATGAACTAGAACCCTAAGGGTCCGTGTACCTAAATAGTATATACATTTGCCCTAAAGTACCTATATATAATAGGGACTACATTAAGGCCAATGTATACACTATTTGGGTACATGGACCCTTAGGGGAAGTGTGAATTATCATGGTCTAAGCTGTGTATCATGCTTGGATCCCCTAGCATTGCACCTCAAGCACGAAACGCATAGCACGTTCTCCGTGTTGCAACCGACTTAGATGCCTAAACGGCTCCTGACAAGTCCTTACAAGGGTATGTAGGTGTCTTATGGTCTAGGAAGAAATGGGGTCAGAAAATGGGTCGGGTGCAGGGTTTCGGGCTTTAGAACTTTGAAAGTATTGCGAAGGCGGGTGACCAATATTCAGGATAGCGTAACCCTAAACCCCGAACGCCCTAAGCCCTGAGGCTAGTGGTCCGGATGCCTACGTTCGCCGAAGTATTGATGGCTTAGGGGAGTGTAGGGGGTTTATGGGTTTAGTGATTAGGGGCTCAATGAGGCAGAAACTGCATAAATCTGTTGAGCAGTCTTCAAATCCGTTCCCCGGTTCTTCGTCTAACTGAAGGTCGTGCGCATCCCTGACACAAGAAGCCCCGTTTGCGAGCCTGGTTCCAGGCTGCTAAATCTGCGGCCTCATGCACAGGAAAAGCAACGGAGCAGTTATGACAGTTATAGCGAGAGCACAGTTGTTCGCGTCGAGAAATACATACTGGGAAAACAGCAGTAACATGAACCACCACAACCAATAACACCAGCCACGATGGAATAAGACCCCTACCCCCTACCACCAAGGCCGGTGGACACAACAGCAACAGCGGCTGCGACAACTGCCACCACAGCATGACAAGTGTCATCGAACAATGAATACGCTCATCATCGGCAGCAGCACCGAACCAAACCCATGATTTCATCAACAAAAACAACATTGACATCACTCCGGATGCAGACAACCGTCACAGCCAAAGACAAAGAGCATTACCAACGATATATTCACACTAACTCTGCGAGCAAGGACTATGGCATACATGCTACAACTGGTCACAAAACCCGGTGGCAACAGCATTGGTGATACTTGAGCTGGAACTGTCAATGCTAGTGAGAGCCATCAAACAACAGCAGCACTGTTTACATCCGCAGCAAAAGCAGCAGTATTCACAGCAGCAGAAGTTGCCATGTTCCCACTAGCACAGACAAAATCATTGATACAGCACTGACGAACGAGTCAAATGAGTAAGATGAGTAAGAGCAGCGGTACCATCAACGACGGAAGCGAAAACTTGCGAAATCATGTTGCAGTCTAGCATCAAGGCACAGTCGTAGAACTGATACAGAAGCACATGATAGCAGCAACATGACTTCATGTTGCTGTAGCACGTCGAACAACAACCCTCCTTGAGTTGCATCGAAACGATAGCCAACCGGCGTAGGCTCATGATTTGGACCGAATCGTGCAGCTTTTGCGGGTGACAGCAGCGGAGTCTGGCAATTGGCATCTACTTGCACATAATGTAGGGGCCTTAATAATTAGAATAAGGTTTTGGGGCCCAGAAAACTATAATTATAATAAGGAGCCCCCCAAAATAGTATAGGTAGTCATTAAGGCCCCTATAGTATGGACATCGGACTGCAGCGCAGGAACGCCGATACACCGCATCTGGTGGCTCAGGCTCACGGCTGGGTAAACGTCGAGGATCAGAAGAAAGTCGCAGCAGCTACACAGCACGTTGCTCATACCGTCAAGGAACTCGGTGCTGGCCACGACAGGTGCGGCAGGAGTTGTGGAATGTTCACCATGAAGTGCATGTGACGTTCGGGAAGATCTTCAGGATGGCCTCGTGTAGCAATCCATGCACCTTCAGAAATGGACGAAATCAACAAAGACACACACACACACACAGAAACACACACAGAAATACACGGAAACACCCTAAACCCTAAACCCTAAACCCTAAACCCTAAACACAAACACACACACACACACAGAGATCGGAGGTCTGCAGTTAGCATTGACTGTTCGAGAGAACCGCCGCTTGGAGGGATCCCAGCGCTCGCCTAGCAAGCGCAGCCATCGTTTCTTTTGTGTCCCTAAGGGTCCATGTACCCAAATAGGGTATACATTGGCCTTAATGTAGTCCCTATATAGGTACTTTCGGGCCAATATATATATATATATATATATATGTATATACATACTATTCAGGCACATGGACCCTCTGGGTAGGTCTCTGACCCATGTGTGGAATGTACCCTTTCGGGATGTTTTGGGGTTCAGGACCCCGAAGATGACTCTATAAATGATACCTCCGCTTAAACGATAGCCCAGGAAGGTAGTCTGTGAGATGCGAAATACCCCCAACAGACCTGTGCGGGTTTTGGGTCAGCCCCTTCAGCGGTTATGCCCGGGCGGGGCGATCAGTTTTCGGGATGTTCCGACCGTAGCTCGACAACATACCCTAAAAACCCATGTGCCTATACCGGATACACATCTGGCCGAAGAAATATCAAGATGGGAACCTTTTTATGGCACAAAAGATGCCACAGCATCTTGGGGCTATCCACCCTAAACCCTAAACCCTACCAGGACCCCCCAGGTGTCCCAGAATAGAGCCCTTATAGTCCTTCATAGTGGGTATTTAGGGTATATGAGAGGGCAGCTAGGCCGTCTAGGTAAACCCTAAACCCTAAACCCTAAACCCATGAACCTTCAAGTGGTGGAGGCTCCATGGAGGTCCGCTTGCCATCGACTTGTCCAGTACTCGATGTACCTTGTCGTGGAGTTTGGCGGTTTAGGGTTTAGGGTTTAGGGTAGAGTTTAGGGTTTAGGGTTTAGGGTTAAGGGTTTAGGGTTAAGGGTTAAGGGTTTTGGGGTTAGGGCGGCTAGGTTTTTGTTTTTTGAGCGCATCTTTTCCAACTCGCAACTCGCAGAGATAGGGTTTAGGCTTTGGAGGCCCAACCGGGTCCTATGAACAAGAGCCTGTTATAGGTCTTGGGCCGAAAGTTTTAGGTACTTTGGGGAACAGCACTTGCATACCGAAGCTTCGGAAAACAAGGCCTAGTTACTGCTGTTGTTGCTGCTGTTATTCGAACTAGTGATAACTAGTGTAATACTGACATCCTTGTCGTCATGATGGTGAGGTTTATGCATGATTCATTGCTGTTACTACTTGTATACTCTCCGTCCCTGTGCCCACCCCCCCCCCCCGCCCGCCCCTGTCTCTATGTTGTCTTTACCCCTTCTACCGTGCGAAAACAAGCTGTTAGCTCTAAATAAAGTTCTGGATTTTCCCGCCGACCCGAAACAAACACGCCAGTCGTCCTTGAGCTGCTACTTCAGCTGCCGAGCTCCAAGAACCCGGCCTCGCGGGGGTCGGCCGAGCCCCTCCCTGCCCTTCCCCAACCCCCCTTCTTCCTTGCGTCCGTTTTGCACCTGCCGGCGGCGGTGCCTGACTCAGTCCCTATAAGGCTGCGACCAGGCCAAAGCGGACGACGCAAGCGTGTATAATTAGTACTGATATGCTTAATAACATCGTTGTGATGATGCCAAAAGCTATGACTGTTACCGTTTCTAAGGCCCTAAACCCTAAACCCTCTGACGGTTGCAACGAAGAAGCTCTGACCTCCGACACCCTACCGTAGCCCTGTTCTCACCCTGAACCCCAAACTAAAAACCCTATTCCCTCAATCCTAAAGCGAGCCTACAGAAAAAGGGCCCAGGTGCAGCTGCTGGGAATCCGAAGCAGACGGATCTTCCTCTGGGTTCTTGTTAAGGGATTTAATTTAAGTTACCATAATAATAAATAAGGAAACCCGATTATCCTAAACCCTAAACCCTAAACCCCAAC
>CAJNDV010032752.1:81422-97964 GCA_905221635.1 Symbiodinium sp. CCMP2456
GACGTGTAAGGGCCTTAGTATACATGAACACACAATAGACGACACGGCATCACATATCGTACAGTATAACAACGCAGCAGGAGAGTTCCGGCTTGGAACAGTTTCAGTTACATTACTGTGCGTGTTCTCCCCACTCCCCAGAACCACCGATGGTAGATCATGGGGGGGGGGGGCGAGCATATATATATATATATGTTTGTATATGTACATGTAGCTGCAATTCTGCCGCACAGCAAGAAAAACTCGCTACTAGTAAAGTACCGGCTCCTTCTGCCTCTCTGTCGGGCGGTGAAGGTTCGTCGCGTAGGCAGCACAGAACCCGGGAAGCTTGGCGAGCCTGGTGCAGGTGCAGGAAGCGTAAATCATAGGTTAGGAGTGCTGGCTCGTTGTTGCGGCCGTCATCGGCATGGTTCATGCGAACTGGTTATGACTACAAGAAGATATCTGCTCATTGTGGCGTCAAGACCACTGCCAAGCTTGGATTCTTTATCGAACCCTAAGGGTCCATGTCCCCAAATAGTATATACTGTGGCCCCAAAGTACCAAAATAGCGACTACTTCGAGGCCAAAGTATAGACTAGTTCGGTACATGGGCCCTTAGGGGAATCATGTCATGTGCGACATGAGCAGGCGTTCTTTTGCGCCGCGAAGCTCCTGGACAAATAGCCTCTTTATACACCTATAGTCTCCATTGTAGTTCCTTTTGAGTCCTCAACTCTACTTAACCCTACCTATAGTCTCTATTGTAGTTCCTTTTTGAGGATGCCTTATAAAATCCTGAATATATAATTGCATGGTTAAACCAAAACAAAGAACTACAATGGAGACTACAGGCAAGACTTCAAACAGGAGCCTATCTCGAATCATCTGTCCATGACAGGAAGCCTCGAGAAGTTTCTGTGCAGCGAACACGAATCATTCCAAGCACTCCTGGTTCCGGGGGTTTAGGGTTTAGGGGTTTAGGGTTTAGGGTTTAGGGTTTAGGGTTTAGGGTTTAGAGTTTAGGGTGTACGGAGGGTCTGGGGATCCGGGTTGAAGGGCTGATTTGTAGGGTTTAGGGTTCAGTTGTGCTTACATCTGCATGCCAACCGGGTGTTAATCGCAACTAGGTGCCTGGACAGTTTGACAAATTCCAACCAGCCAGCAGGCAGCCGTGAAGTGTATGTAATGTTGCCTCAAGTTTAGCGTCCTGGGGTAGATGATAGTGTACAACTGTCTATAGGGATGATATACTCATTTCTACTTGGTACTCTGACCTCCACAACGCGAGTAGTTACGTTGGAACTTCGAGATCTGCAAACCCTAAACCTGTGCAGCAGCAGCTTTAAACCAAGGCCCCGACTCAGACTATTGAGAAAGCGCAGAAGGTTTGCTGATGGGTTTGGAGGTATGGGCTCCGGCTTGGGGTGTGTACATGTGTGTGTGTGTGTATATATACACACATACAGATCTAAACCTATGTGTAAATGTGTATATATATATATGTATTTATTTATTTTATCCCTAAACCCGAGACGCTATACCCTAATCCATAAACCCATTCGAGTACATGCTGGTCACGACATTGCGAACGTGCTCACGCACCCAGGAGACGCTTGCAGGCCTATGTGGCTTCATGCATCAGTCGTCCTGGGTTTATGCATGGGCGTACCCATAGGCCCCATAGTGGTTCCTTTTTGGGATTACCTAATAGGATTCTAAATATGCACCCCAAAAAGGAACTGCTATGGGGCCTATGGGTAATGCTCAGAGGTTAGGGGTTTCCAATAACGTAATTAGCACACTAGTTGAAGTCAAGAATAGTAACTGCCTGAGGTGGATATGCACGTGCATGCGCAGGCCGTTGTGGCTCTTGCAGCACGCTGTGCGGGCTAAGTACCAGCGGGCGAATTCACTGTCTGGGCGGTTCTCCACTTTGAAACCTGAGGTAATCAGTAATCATTTGTGTGTATCTGCCTGCGAAACAGTAAACGGGAAACTCAAAAAGAAAGTAAACGGGAAGCAACTCTTAAATAAACATCTGTGAAACGTATCCGCTTTAATGTGTTGATTATCGGTAGAGCTGTGCTGTCAAGCGAGTGTGGAAGATGAATTGCGGGTGTCGACGATGCCAACTCGTTGCTGTTTCCGCATAATGGAGGTCTAAAGCGACAATCGTAATATCCCATCATAGCCCCAAGATACCTACATTAAAGTAGAAAGCGGTCTAACTATAAAGGCCCCCCTTGTAGCAGCTTATGAGCATCCTCATGTACACACTGACACATGTAGCAGAGACACCTTAACAAGAAGAGCGGGGTTTAGGCTACTTCAGGGCTTTGGGTCTAGGGTTCTGGTTCGGGCTGTAGGTGGTCTTAGAGTCTTAGGAATATATTCTCGGAAAAGCCGCAAGAAATTGATAAGAAACCCCGGTGACATAACCTTAAAATTATAGGATTTAGGATCTAAAATTTAGGGTTTAGGGGTAAAAAAAAAACTTGAAACTAGTGGGACACAGAGTAAGAACCCTCATACGAACTCAAGGTTTCTTGGTCAGGTTCCCACAATATCACGACTTCAAGTCAAGAGAACTTTATTTTATTGATCTGTTTTGAGCTCTATCGTAGTTCTTCATGGACAAAGAGCATGGGGCATGCCAGGGCGGAACAAAAAAACAAAACATGCCTTGCAGAAGGGCTGCTCTCAAGTCCCTCCAGGAACTTTGGTTCCAGTGGGTGCAGTTGCAGCCGTTAGGTTTCACCCTAAACTCTAAAACCCTAAGCCCCCAAACCCTAAACCAGAACATTCGAATACTCCGAGTCAGCTCGTAAAGTCTAAGCCGCCATCCGGGGTCAGGATGCTTCTATTTTGCAAGCCCTGCCCGGAGACTCCGAAAAGGCTCGTCGTTCCTTTTGAACCATATTCATTAATGAGGCTCCGCCTGGAACATAAAGTTATACCTCCTGAATTACTTGAAAAAGCTTGGAGTCTCTGGATACTGTAGCCTACAACTACGAAACTTGCTAGGCCTCGGTTTCTTTAGCGCATACCCATACATATAGATGCAGCCTGCGCAACTTGGTCGCTGCTTTAATCGTGCTTACCATAAGGACGCCTATGATAGTTGTGTTATCAACACTGGAGACCAGTCAGCAGTCCTCAGTGTATGAGTCATCGACGGTGATACGTTAGGGTAGCCGTTCTGAATACCTCATCCTGTCAAAAAATTCGACAAAACATGTATCTCTCGAACCCTTCTCAGCGTGGAGCGAGCACCCCTCGTCAGGTGAATGCGTGCGTGTGTGTCTGTGTACTGACAGTGGAATGCTGGGTCTGACAGCACTGCTCTAACCTAAACCATCGAAACAAAAACAACAGATAAAGCTTAAACCCCCAACGGCAAATGGTAAACCAGAAATGCCCTATGCACTCTATAAACCCTGAACCCCAAAATCCTGAATCCTAAGAAGCCAGTTACGTCTCACAGCGGAGAACCGTGCCAGAATGACAAACTGAAACCTTCGGCGAGTTCTTCAAAACTTGAAACGATAGGGGGAGCCGGAGCTCCAGGTGTTTTGGTTTAGAGTTGGGGCTTAGGATTCAGGGTTAGGGTTTATGGTTTAGGGTTCAAGATTTAGGGTTTAGGGTTTAGGGTTTGGGGTAAAAGACTCAGGCTTAGGGTTTAGGGTTTAGGGTTCAGGGTGCAAGTTGAAGCTAGAGCTCTATCACACTTTGTGCTGAACCCTCATCCAAGCACATTGGGCTTCCTCCCTAAAGACGAATGGGTTTAGGGTTTATAGTTTAGTTATAAGGGTTTAGGGAATTTTTTTAAGTGTGACGACTTTTACGTCTGCCGAAGCACACACTTGTGGTGGGTTTAGGGTTTAGGGTTTTAGGGTTTAGGAAAAGGTTGCCTTCGGGGCCAAGGTTCTGAACCGCTCTCTGCCGCATGATCCTACGGTACAAGCTCCAGGCTACCTCGCTCTTTGGCGTGTTCTGTGCTCTCTCGGAGGTTTTCAAAAATATGTTGCGGCTGATCCGTGTTACTGCATCACAGGCCCCGCGCTACCTTGTGCCTTTTCGTCGACACTTCGCCATGCTATCTATCCATTACGTGAAGCCGATTTTGCTCGCTGTTCCATTGCCCAGTGTGAAATTAGTACCCATGCGGTACCAACTAACATGATGTAGATGGTGAGGCTCAAAAACGTTGAGAGAACTTCCGTGGCATCAGTTAATCCGACGAAGCGTTCAGCTGGGTCAGCTTTTAATTTATTAGATATTACATCATTGTATAGTATATTCCTGTGTGTCTAGTGGTATAATCAGATCAGCCGCCGAGACTTAAAGGTCAGTAGTGTGCAAAGCAGCGTCGCGGCAAACCATGCCAGGGAAGCACAAACACTGCAGGCTCTCACAGTCTTTGACACCCAGGCTGCACAGTAGAAGAGAGCGATGAGAGGCACGTACAGCATCCTAGGTTCGCAAGATATGATCTCTGTGTCGGTTCGACCACTCGTGCACACGAACGGGGCAAACACCCGGCATTTTACTGCTCGCTGAAAACTGCAAGCGTCGGAGGAATCAAAGGACAAAGGCAAGGACAAGCTTTAGCATCGTACGGGCTTACAGAGTGGTAGTGCCAAGTCACCTCTAAGGAAACGCATCGCTATGACTGCGATGAAAGCAGAAACGGCTAGCCCGGGCTAATGTAGGGGCCTTGATAGTTGGAATAGTTTTTTGGGGGTTTACTATACTATTATTGTTAATACGGAACCCCCACAAACTATTGGTTATTCTTTAAGCTTCTATAGTACCTATAGTCTCCATTGTAGTTCCTTTTTGGGGATACATTATAATTTCCTTAATATATAATTGGTTAAACCAAAAAAAGGAACTACAATGGAGACTGTAGGTACAATCACCCTAAACCCTAAACCCTAAACCCTAAACCCCAAACCCTAAACCCTAAACCATAAACCCTAAACCCTAAACCCTACCCACCAACCCTGGCTCATTCCAGCATCCCAACCTCTTCTCCAGCAGCACGAGAACCCTAAAACCCTAAACGAAGATTATACCACCAGACTATATGATGTCATATTATGCTCTTTCATAGCATTTTATGCTATATAACCGTATGCTATATATATATATAACATCCTATTATGCTATCTTGCAATTATTACACAGCAGTCATGTTAGATTCTCTTATAAAATGGTCCCTGAGCTTATACAAAGCCCCTCGAACCGCTGAAGCCAAGTGGCAGGGTCTGGCCCAAGTCGCGGAGACCCGACCACCTGGGTTCGGCGAACCTCACAGAGAAAGGTAAAGTTCAGACGCAGACAGGGTCTCGGATTCAGGTGTAGGGCTTAGGGTTTAGAGCTTAGGATATTAAAGATTCGGGCGCTACCTTTGATGATGTGTGGATGTGTAGACTGCAAGGATCCAGGGGTTCAGGGAAGAGGGGACTGAATGCTTGGGCACTCGAGGCCCAAATCCCGAAAGTATGAACCATGAACCCGAAAACCCTACGACTCTAAACCCTAACACAGGACTCCAAAACCTTGACAAACCCTAGATCAAGCAGCCAAGACCTTCGGGTAAACTACTATAGGTGTCTTAATCATCTGAATAGGGGTTGGGGATTACCCTAAACCCTAAACCCTAAGCCCTAAACCCTAAATAGAAACCCTAAACCCCAAATAGAAACCCTAAACCCTAAACCCTTTAACAGTAAGATTACATGAAGACTCCAGGATGCCCCAGTAAATCACTTTCGGAAGCTATTCCGGATAGCATAATGGAGGGTTTAGGGTTTAGGGTTTAGGGGATCATGTGGGCAGTTCTCTAAATTCGGGTCCCTTTTTAGGTCCCCCATATAGTACGGCACCCTTATAAAAAAGACCCTAAACCCATAGGCCCCAAAGTAGTTCCTTTTTGGGGTTGCCTTAAGGATTCATGAACCCCAAAAAGGAACTACTATCGGGCCTGTGGGAAAGGGACCCTAATTTAGACAACTACCCGTGTCGCCTCTTTGTTGAGCGAGTCGTAAGCCCCGAGGGGAGGCTCGTGCTTCTGGGGGGTCCCATTTTTGGAGATCCCACTAGGCCGGGTGGAACGCGAAGGCGAAATAGGGCTTAGGGGGGTTTAAGGGGGTTTAGGGTTTCTTTGGGATCAGAATAAATCCCAAATCCTGCTGCAAAGGGTCCCCGACTTCTTAATGTTGGCTTCTTAGCTGCTTCTACGGAGAAGCTCCAATCAGCACCACATGAGCACTCGTAGATGCCGTTCAATTAAGACCTCACAGTGCGACAAAGCCACGGAAATCTCAAGTCTGAAAAGAGCGCCAAAAACACACGACGGCTTTGTCGTGGGTCGTGTTTGCATAGCCTACAACCTGGAGGCATGAACCTGATTTGATGGGATATACTCGAGCTCGGCCCTGGACTACGATGTGAGCCTCACAGCCTTTGCCCCAAACGACCAAGAGGACCATTACCCCGAACACACCCTCGTCTCCTGCCCCGGAAAACCTGACGTGCCGGCCTGTCGCAGAGGTAGAGGACGAGGGCAATGAAGAACAGCAAGAAACACCTCACAAGAGACGAACGACAACTCATAACGGTTTAGGGTTTAGGGTTTAACCCCGTATACAGGACCTGTCACACAACCCTTGTAGATTCCAGCAAGAGTCTTCGAGAGCCCATGAAAAGAAAAATTCTCAACAGTTCGGAAGGGAACCTCAAAAGCTGTGAAGGAAGGGATGTGAAGGATATTATGAGGGGAAACTTAATGCTCATGGTATCAATGGGGCAATCCTGCAGGGCAGGTGCCCACCACTGCCCCGCGACTGCCAAGGAGACGATCATTAACATAGCCATCGCTCACCTACAGCTACCTGCCACAACGACGGCGACCAACACCAGCAACATGAGGCAAGGCTCACATTGAAGGCGAGGAAGGAGCCAAAGACATAGGCAGCAATACAGCGAATGTGAGCTCCACCAGCACACCTGAGGTAGCTCAACCCTAAACCCTAAACCCTAAACCCTAAACCCCTAAACCCTAAACCCTAAACCCGGCTGAACCTTAAACCCTACCTGGGCCCCAAATAACCTACAGTTTTCGGGTTCTTTATGATGATTTCTTTATATAAGTCCCTAGAAAGGGAAGTTATTAGGGGTTAAGGTAGACCCTAAGCCCATGTAGGCTTAACGGCTAAAGTCTTGGAGTTCTGGGTCGCTGAAAGACGCGAAGTCGGCCCATTTTGGGTTTAGGGTTTAGGGTTTAGTGAGGGTTTAGGGTTCCAAACCCTGAAATAGGGGCGCTGATACTTGACGTTCTCCTGTTTTCGGGTATGGTGATTGGTTTTAGGGCTTAGGGTTCAGGGTTTGTATATGTATACACATACTTCTGTTGGTATATGTATAAATACGTGTATATCTATGCCAATCTATGCGTGCTCGTACCTCTATACACCGTAAGGCCCATAAACAAGAGAGAAAGAAAGAGAGGGAGAGAGAGAGGGAGGGAGAGACAGAGAGAGGGTTGGAGAGAGCGCGAACGAATTAGGCCACCATGTGCCTTATGCAGTCGAGCTGCTGATGCTTTCTGAAAAAATGTTCACACATTAGTTCGACTCTTTCTTTACTGTACAACTCTCAGGCGGAGCTTCGGCATCAATATACTGCCGGGATCTGCTGTGGGATGTCTTCATCGGCAGACTTTTTCGTGGAAAGAAGCTGGCTGCCAATCGACCCGAAGAAACACATGATCGCGAATACATACACGGCTCTGTGTCTGATACGATCCGCCCTACTATACCAGGCATGACAACCATAGAGTCTTTTAGGGAATACTTTGAGCCTTACTGCTTGCTTCATGCAGAACTGCGAAGGAGGTGGCTTGGCCCAAACGAAGCCGTCAAAAGCAGGGATCCGGATCTAAACCCTGGTTGTTCTTCTGCTCTACCACCTCCCTCGCTCGGAAAAAATCCAACCCCAAGGCTCAAGACAGCTCACAAAGATTGAATGGTATGAAATGTCTTTGGACCCCAAAGCCTGAAAACATGCACCCTCAGAGCCTTGGGGTAAACCTTAGCCTTAATCAAGGGGCTTGAGGGTTTATGGTTTCACGGTCAGTCTTCGTCTGTGTTCTTCTCAGGCGCAGGGAGGCGAAGAGAGTCAGACCGGAAGCCAGCGTGGGCGTCAGCAGGACCTGTGAATAGGCCTGACGTCGAAGACTTAGGAATTTTGGTGAGGCGATAAGTTGGCTATCGGGATTGCACTGTGGTTTACTCATTTCGGTGTCTTAACTTTACGGGTATTGCCGTTCGTACAGGGATAAGTTGAGAGTTTGAAAAACATTGGGGGTTGAGCTGTGTGTTGCTTTTGAGTTCTGACTCTTGGTTCGGAGCATATGTTGTGTGGTATAGGCTTTGAGTTGTTGCATGTTCTGCGCTGTGCTGCGATGAGATACGCGTCAAAGTGCGGATGGTTTGACAAGTTGGTATACTAGCGTATGCACAGATATGTATACACACACCTGTGCATATACGTATAAGTACACACATACATACATCCATGCATGCATGCATACATGCCGCGTTTGGTTTCACCGTGCTGCCAATTAAATAACATTGTGTTCATGTATCAGGTAAGATTATATGATATTATGTGATAGTATATCGTGTTGTCATATTAATGCGCTACACTACATTACACTGCATCCTAGAAAATAGAAAACACCATGCTTTGCTCTACTGCCATCTACTATACAACACTGTAGTATGCTGTATTATTCGACATCATAATGTACTACGTTATAATATACATATATATGTATATATATGGTGAATCATATTGCACTATGTTACATCATAGCATGTCTGGCTATGAGAGCTGTGTTGTGTCGTAGGAAACCCGGCTGCATGATAGTATAGTACATTCCTTTCTCTGCTAATGCACTTTACTACAATACATGACATATGCCAGTATGCTGTTTTCTGCTACAATCATATACTGTTATGCTATAGTCAAAGTATATAGGGTTTGCTATGTTGCGTTGTAGCACAGTATATTATGCTATCATATACTCTACTGTGCCATAGTGTACCAACTGTTATAACAGGTACTGTTGGTATATGTAATATACCTTTTGTATTATGTTGTGTTACGTTTTTTAATATACTATGCTGTATTCGATTGCTTTATGTTCTGTTCTAGTCATTCTATTCTCCTCTCTTATATTATGTTATCACATAACTACACAAACGCACGATGGCGGCTGTAAACAAACAACATGCATGCTTGGGGAGGATGATAAAAGAATCGGGCGCCCGGTGTTGGAAACTACGGCTAAGGAGCGCAACTAGAAATGCTTAAAGTAACTAGGCTGCAAGGATTTGAATCGGAACAAAGGTTGCTAAACTTAAAAACCTTTGTTCAATGTCAAGTCACATGCGAGCCTAGAATGACGAGGCTCGTTCATGCACAAAACGATCCACTTTCAGAAGTTTATTACGTCCTGGAACAAGCTCGCAACCTCCCTAAACCCTCAGCAAAACCCGTAACTTAGATTGGACCTGGTTTAGGGTTTAGGGTTTAACCCTGGTATAAGCCCTTGAAGGGCGCATTATAAAGGAACGGAGCAAGGGCTCTCGAGGTACTGTCTGAAGTTTATCCCGGCGGCCACATAGTGGCTGGAGGTCGCCGTTTCGAGCAGCTCAGCGCGAAGCGGGCCTTGCTTTAGGGTTTAGGGTTTAGGGTATAAGGTTTAGGGGTTTAGGGTTTAGGGTTTAGGGGTTTAGGGGTTTAGGGTTTAGGGTTTAGGGTTTCTGCAAACGGGCTCTCTTGGATTATACTAGGACGACTAGTACTGGCTTTCCCTGTCTGAGGATAATGATGTTCCAAGTTTTCTGGCTTCTGGTATCTGTCCTATGAGTTCAAGTTTGTAGGCGTTAGAGGACTGAAGGCTTCAGAAGCTTTGATCCTCCTATGAGATCTTGGTTTGCTCTGGCTTCGGGCTTTCTTTGGTTTAGGAAGGCTTGTAACGATCTTTCTTGTTTAAACCTTGATATGCGTCTGCATTGCCTTTTTGTTGGCTTCAAGGCTTCGGGAATCTAGAGGCTTTTGACCTTTGACAGCTTGAGGGAGCCGCTAGCGGCTTAGTGCTTGGGCTGCTCGAAACAATGTGAAATATGAAAGGGCTGTCCGTGCGCCACCACAACCGTACCCATGTCACCACCATTTGTCTGTTACTAACCACCACCACCGCCACCACCGTCACCACCGCCGCGGCCACCACCACCACAACCACCATCACCACCACCATCACCACCACCACCACCATCACCACCACCACCGCCATCACCACCGACTGCACCAACACGACCATTGGCGCCGACAACAAACACTCCCTGGACCGTCTGGACCAATGCGCATACCTAGTAGACGTTCCTTCTTACCGCCTTGCAGCCAGCTAAGATCTGAGATACGACACTTGATAAAGGACAGAATCAAGAAACACGTCTCACTAATGCTGACTTGCTGTTTACAATCGCGTACTCTAATCCTAAAGCCCTACAGCATAGACACCCAGGCCCTAAACCCATAGACCCCCTGCACCCTAAACTCCCGAAAAAAACCAAAGACAGTGAAAGACTGGCGTCCCTGCCTCGAACAAAAGCAGTGAAAGCCTCCTTGCTGCCATACCTTCAGGCCGTGAGAGTGTGAGGGCTGCACGGCTCTAGGGTCCAGAGTTTAAGGCCTTACCCTAAGGGTCCAAGTACCCAATAATCATATACTCTCCCAAATATTAACCTAGAGAACTACTATCCGCAACCAAAGTACCTTATTATTGTGTCCTTTGGACCCTTAAGGTTAGGGTCTAGAGTTTGGGGTTCGGGGATGAACTATCGGGGTTCAGAGTTCAAGGGTAAGGGTGTAGCATTCAAACTTTACGGGTCTCTAGGGTCTCGAGTTCACCTGACGGGTGTGAGGTTACTGCGGGTTCAGATTGCTCGCGAAGGATTCGGCGATCTTCGGCTCCTAAGCCCTACCTGGACCCTGGAGTTTAGGGTTTAGGGGTTTAGGGTTTAGGGCTGTATTTTCCTTACATGTGCCCTTGAACGGTAGGTTTTTTGGGGCTAACAGCATGCGTTATTGGCTTAAAACCGTAAACCCACAGCCACTGTAGGGCAACACGTAGGGCCGATCGGGTCTTGCAAGCTGCTGAGGACTCAGCAAACCCTAAGCCCGACATGCAAGAGCCTACATTCTGATGTCGAGCTGGGAGCCCTCTTTAAACCCTCAACTTAGCCCTTAACCTTAAACCCTAAGTAAGCCCTTGAATAGAGTTTAAAGTTCACGGTCTAGAGTTCAGGGCTCAGGGTTCGGGTTTGGGGCTGGCGGTTTAGGGCTCTTGTCAATGCTACGGGTTTATAAGACTCGGCTTTACCACCTGAAACAGAGTCCAGCTGCCATTCCTCGATGGCTCCATAGATGAACTCCTTGTCGAAGTCGTTGCTGCACTGCACCTTGCCTTAGTTGCTGAGTTCATAAGACCCAAACAGTCTACACCTTCAGTTCTATAAGGGATCATTTAATCCCTAAACCCTAAACCCTAAACCCCTAAACCCTAAACCCTAAACCCAAAAAGTGTAAAGTCTACGCACTCAGCTACTAGGTTGCAAAGGTCGAAATGCTCCAAGTCGGAGATGAGCTTGTGCTTGGACATGAACGTCTTGCCTGAGCTTACAACTCCCTTAGGGTTTAGGGTTTAGGGTTTAGGGTATTTAGGGGTTAGGGTTTGGGGTATGTGAGGTTAAGGGTATTTAGGGTTAAGGGCATGTAGGGTTGAGGGTATTTCGGGTTAAGGGTATGTGGGGTTGAGGGTGTTGAGGGTTGACTGAGGGTTGAGGGTTTGGGTTCCACGCCAGGGATTCAGGGTTTGGAACCATAAAGGCGAAGATGCGCGAGTACATTCCTTCCACTGTCAACATCTAGGTGGCACTGCGGGAACTTTAGAATTTCTCTTACGGTTCTTAGAGAGGTACCTATTCATAAATACTTTTAAGGGTCCCGAAACTACAACCCAGAAATCGCTCCATCAGCAAGATTGACATTGCAGGATTTTGGCTCTTTTCGCTGCCGAGACGAAGATAATAGTCTTGATGATAACGTTGCTGAGGATGGCGAAGGAGATATGGCGCTGATGACAATGAAAAGTGTTGCTATGGTGGCGGGGTTCTTCGCCGTTTTGAGCGCTATTCCAACATCATGTTTCGAGCGGAGGTATAAGTTAAAAACGATCCTAAACTCGCCCGAAATCCTGCGGCCCCAAACCCCAAAATCCTGCTCAAGCCCAACGCTACTAAGCCCCATCTCTAAGCTCAAAACCCTAAACCCTAAACCCTAAACCCTAAACCCTAAACCGTAAACCCCTAAACCCCTAAACCCTAAACCCCAAAAACCACGAACCCCGGGCCTCGGGACTTGAAGTCGGCGCTCTAATCCCTAACCCTCAAACCCTGCTTCAGTTTGTCGACAGTGATACGGCGTCCTAGGGTTTCTGAAAATAGGGGACCCTAATATAGTACCCCCAAATAGTAGGATCCTTGTATTTTCAGCACCCCAAAGTAAGGTACCCCTAATTTTCGGAAACTCCCAAGTACCTTTGACTCACTACATCCCTGGAGACTCCGCACACCTGACGAAGGAATGCCCCTTAAAATCAGGCTGAACTTGGGGATCCCTCTAAGGGTTTAGGGTTTAGGGTTCAGGGTTTAAGGTGTACTGCGTAAGTAAGGGGTTTAGGAGTTTAGGACTTGTCTGATAGCATGGACCGTAAACTCAAGACTCGACTTCCAATTTTTGTTTCTAAAACCCTAACTTTTAGACCCCAACCCTGACAGCCAAACCGTAGTGGAGTTATTCACCCACCTGGCGCCCGGTCCTTGTTCGTTTTTTCTTTCCACAGGGTTCTCTGCTCTATTACCAGTCCAAGCCTCGTAGGATCTAGGGTCTTTTACGGTTCATTACTTGCGGATGTAGGATTAGGGCTTACGGTTTAGGGTTTAGGAGGTTTAGGGTTCATTCAGTTTAGGACCTAGGTTTAGGGTTTAGATGAACAGCGACTTGGCTTCTTGTGAGGGAGTCTACAGCTGGAATATCCCGCAGCTGCCGTTCCAGGTCTCGCTACTTGGCTCGAGATATATCGTTTCGGCTTCGGTTTGCTTTCCACTCAGAGAGCCCAATGCGCGTTAACTACTTACGGAAGATGCCTTAAATTACAAGGGGCTTATTAATATCAACATATATCAGCATGTAATTTATATCCCTTAACTACGGCGTGTTGGGGTCTCTGGGCAAGTGGTCGAGATATGCACGTCAATTGCTTTGTTTGTTCTTCTTCCGCTGTTCCCGTCTCTTTATTCCTGCTTGTAAGCTTGATAGTCTCCACGGGCAAGGTAGAATGCAACCAGGCAGCAGCAAACCATATTTGGCTGCAGTGACTAGACACCACGTGAAGCCAGTGGAATCCGGCTCCTGCATTCCTGGACATTAACCGCACCTCAGGGTAAGCTTGCAGTTACCTTCCGGTACTTTGAACACCACACAGACCTGCCCCAAATTTCAGATTTTTGTGGCTTTGAGCTTTGTGGTGGGGAGATTTAAATCCGATTTCTACCGTGAAGCCCTAGCCCCAAGCCTCTCCACCCGAAAAGAACCCCAAACTCTCAACCAATCCTCCCTAAAGTCCCTAAACCCTAAACATCACGAATCCCTAAAATCCCTAAACCCTAAACATCAGGAACTCTTTCGAGATCGTGTGTCTGGCCTACTTCTTCTTCATGTTCGGGTTGCGACGCCGCTCCCTTGGGGAAGGCGCCATCCACTCGCGCTGGCACTGCGCCGGGGCCCCGTTGACTTGCCTGCTAAACGCTAAACCGCTCTAAACCCTAAACCCTAAACCCTATACCCTAAAACCCTAAAACCCTAGAACCCTGAACCCTAAAACCCTAAGCCCTAAAACCCTAAAGCCCCTAGCAACAACAAGCCAGAAGAAGACTTGAGGCCCGAGTGGTTCTTCTGATCGTGTCACTGGCTGACTGCGTTGTCGCGGTTGTGAATACCATGGGCATCGTACCAGGCCTCTTGGGAGGGTTTAGGGTTTAGGGGTTTAGGGTTTGGGGGTTTAGGGTCTAGGGTTTACGGTTGAGGGGTTTAGGGGTTTAGGGTCTAGGGTTTAGGGTTTAGGGTTTAGGGTCTTGGGGGTTACAGGGTTTAGGGTGGAAGGGTTTTGGGTTTAGGGTGTAAGTTGATGGTAGGTATAGGGCTGTTTTGGGGGTTAACAGGTTTCCCTGAGATTGAGGTTGGGGGTGTAATACAAGGCCTTAATACTTAGAAAAGGGTTTGGGGTATATTAGAATATCACAGAATATCATTATGATAAGGAGCCCCCCAAAACACTTCAAGACCCTATTCTAATTATTAAGGCCCTTACATTAGGTTTAGGTTTCTGGCCCGATAATCCTCAACCTCCGAAGCCCTCAACCCTAAACCCGTTTAATATAGGGGCCTGAAGAACCTATACTATTTTGGGGGCTCCTTCTTATAATTATAGTATAATGGGCCAAAAAAACCCTAATCCAATTCTTAAGGCACCCACATCACGGGAGCAGTGTGAGATTCGTGCCGGCGTTTACCGTGGATTCTGCCTGGAGGGGCTGATGTTCTAGGATTCTGCGGGTGTAAAGATTGTCAGTCTTAGTAATAGCAATAAACATGTCTTGGATTCGTGGGTTGGGGTTTTAGGGCTTATTGTTTAGGGGTCAGGGAGGTTTGGCAACGCCTCGCACGAGATTTCTGACATGGTCCTGTGCAGCTTTTAGGCCGTAGGGCTCAGTAGGTTTAGAGCGCGGACTTGCATTGACATGGGTATTAGAGCGTTCTGAACAGTTCGGTAGATGATTTCTGTTCCTGAGGCTTCCTTATCGCTTTTGCAGTACTACATACCCAAGTTCCTACTATAGTGATCAGGGACCGTGTGTTACTCGAACGGGGACCCTGAATCTAGGACATTTTCAGGTGGGTAGTTACCGTTATAGGAGCCTTACAGAAGGCCTATATACCTTATGGAAGCCTTATAGAAGTCCTACACCCTAAACCCTATAACCCTATGACCCTAAACCCTGCAACCCTATAACCCTATAATCCTATAATCCCTAAACCCTAAACCCTAAAAGCTTAAACTCTAAACCCCCTAAACCCCGAACCCTAGACTCCCCACCTGTAGTTTGCTTTAACCTGAACTCCGAAAGTCTAAGCCGCACCTCGGTGGCCCTCTCTTGGCCGATTCCAAGCGAAAACCCTGGACGCAAAGGGTGTCTTTGGGGTTTAGGGTTTAGGGTTTTTTTGGGGGTTTAGGGTTTACGTTTTCTTTGGGGTTTAGGGTTTAGGGTTTAGGGTTTACTTGGAGGGTCGGGGGACTTAGTAACTGGCTATATAATGGACTTATAAGTACCATAACCCCACTTAGCATCTCTTTTAAGGCACTTATAACTCTACTGAATACCTACTTACTAAGTTCTCGGACCCTCCAAGTAGGGGTTGAGGGTCTAGGGGTGCAAATCAAGCTCCCAACCAGGCAGGGTATCCCGAATCCCATACCCTAAACCCATGTACTAGGACAGAATCCTCAAGCAAAGCTGGAAAACCCTCGACCACCAAATGAGCATTGATGTGGGTCTGGAGTTTGAGTCTAGGACATTTTCAGGTGGGCAGTTACCGTTTTTAGGAGACATAGAAGGTCTATACACCTTATAGAAGCCGTGTAGAAGCCCTATATACCCTAAACTCTCCACCTGTAGTTTCCTTGACTTTGCGTGGTTTAGATCGGCTCTGGGTTCAGGGCTGGAGCGAGCGGGATAGGTTTCAGGGCAAGTGCTGCACGAAGCATTCATGAAAACACCAGCCTGCTATAGTAATAGGCGTTTGTGATGCAGTACAGCAGTTGCAGCATATCAGTTTAGGTTGCAGTAGCTTGTAGTATATTCATTGATGTTCAGACCTTTGAACCCTAAACCCCAACCCCTAATCTCTAAAGCCCTGAACCCTAAACTCCCAAACCCTAGGCTCCTAAACCCTAAACCCTAAACCCTAAACCCTAAACCCTAAACCCTAAACCCTAAACGCTGAACAACAACACCTGATCTCCCCAAGCTCCTAAACTCTAAGCCCTACACCCTACGCCAGAAAAGCAAAAAAAAGAACTGAACCCCAAACCCTAAACCCTAAACTCCCAAACTCCTAAACTCTAAGACCCTACATCCTAGGCCCAAAAAGCCAAAACAGGAACTGAACCCCCGACCCCGGCCCAAGCCAAGCCCTCCTCAGGGTCCTTCCGCCTCTGTCGACTATGCCGGCCTCTGATTTTTCTATCCGCGACGAAGTTTATTCGAGCCTTGTCTTCTTTAGGGAGGCTTACGTAAGGGTCCAACGCACTAAGTAAGTAGGGTTATAATTTTGGTTATAAGTTCTAAACCCTAAACCCCTAAA
>CAJNDV010032752.1:98113-108861 GCA_905221635.1 Symbiodinium sp. CCMP2456
GGGTTTAGGGTTTAGGGTGGGGGTTTGGGTGCGCAGGCCTGAATAGCAGGACTTTGGATTTGCGGTGTTAGGGTTTTGGGGTGTTAGGGTTTTCGGGTGTTAGGGTTTAGGGTTTGAGGGTTTAGGGTTTTCGGGTGTTAGGGTTTTGGGGTGTTAGGGTTTTCGGGTGTTAGGGTTTAGGGTGTTAGGGTTTAGGGTTTTCGGGTGTTAGGGTTTAGGGCTTTCGGGTGTTAGGGTTCAGGGTTTTCAGGTGTTAGGGTTTAGGTTTTTCGGGTGTCAGGGTTTAGGGTTTGAGGGTTTAGGGTTTTAGGGTTTAGGGTTTAGGGTTTTAGGGTTTAGAGTTTAGGGTTTTAATTGGGTGATTTTAAACTTGTAAGGGTTTCGAGATTGCCCCATGGCCCTCGAACCTTGAATACGTCCCTGCAATGACCGTTTAGGGTTTTGGGCCAGGGCCAAGAATCCAGCTTTAGGGTTTAGGGTTTTCCAATCTCCGATCCAGTTGAAATCCGAGCGCTTGAAACTCGTTAGTTTGACTTACAGCTTGAACCCTAGACCCTAAAGCTTGAACCCTAAACCCAAAACGCAGACTTCCGAATCCCGAAACCTTTCAACCCCCAAGCCCCACCCTAAACCCTGAGCCGAAAACCCTAAGCCGAAAAAACCCAAACCCTAAACCCCCTAAACCCCAAAATCCTAACCCCTAAACCCTAAAACTCTAAACCCTAAACCCCAAAATCCTCCCCAAACCCTAACCCCTAAACCCTAAACCCCTAACCCCTAAACCCCCGAAGCCCCAAAGCCCTCAGCGCTCCGGCCTTGGGTTCGAAAAGGATAGGCTGCGGTTCCCCAGTGTTGCCCTAGACCCCTAAGCCGCTAAAAAACCTTAACATCTTAAACCCTAAAGCTCTCCCACGGATCAAGGTTTAGGGTTTTTGGGGGTTTGTAGGGTGTTTTTAAGGGTTTGTTTAGGGTTTTTAGGGTTAGGGCTTTTAGGGTTTAGGGTTTAGGGTTTTTAGGGTTCGGGTTTAGGGTTTAAGGTTCAGGGTTTTAGGGTTTTTAGGCTTTTTAGGGTTTTTAGGTTTTAGGGTTTAGGGTAATAGACGCCATCCAGGAAACACATGGAATCGTTTGTCGCTCTCTTTCTGGGACTTCTGGACTGTCTTGGCCTCACTTGCACTGCTTCTCGGCTTAATACAGGGTATAAGGGTTACTTGAGGGTTGGGCGTTTGGGTTCTGATGTACTTCTATTGGGGGCTTCAATAGGGTTTTTGGGGATCGGGAAATTAGTAATAGTATGCGGCAGTATTCCCTTACAGCCCCCATATAATTATAGTATACCCCAAAGCTTTGTTGAAACTACTAAGGCCCTGCATTACATCCCTAAGAGGGGGCTTCGTAAAGATCTTTCTGAGCATCGGCGGGCGGTAGATCCTACCGCCTGCGCCCTGAGTGCTGAGCCCTACTGCAAGTGCTAAACCGCAATCGTCAAGCCTGAACCCTAAACCCAACCCCCTGGTTAATCTTGAACACTAGACCCTCAACCCTAAGCCCTAATCCCGAACACTAGACCCTAAACCCTAATCCTGAATCATCGATAAATCTTCTGAGCTTCCGTAACTGAGATCGGACCTTGGGCATGTGTTCAATGCAGAAGGTCCCCGGACTCCTGAACGCTAGTGGCTCTTTGACGGGTTTAGGGTTTTAGGGGTTTGGGGTTTAGGGTTCTTGCTGGGCTATAGTGTGGGGAGATGGTTCTGCGGAACAGCAGGAAGCCATAACTCAAAGTTGCGAGTTCATCATTAATAAACGGGTATACAAGCAGATGCCTTGTATCTTCGTACGCACGTGGAAGGTGTGTGCTCTTTTTCGTGTGGCTGGGCATCGTCATCTTCGCAAAGACCAAGGAGCCTTCTGCTAGGATGGTTTCGATCATATCCTCTGGGATGCAGAGGTTGAGGGGTTGGTTTATGAGATTTAGGGTTTCGGGTTTAGGGTTAGAGCCCTAAACCCGAAACCCCTAAACCCGAAACCCGAAACCTCTAAACCCGAAACCCCTAAACCCTAAACCCTAAACCCGAAACCCCTAAACCCGAAACCCCTAAGCCCGAAACCCCTAAACCCTAAACCCTAAACCCTAAACCCTAAACCCCTAAACCCTAAACCCTAAACCCTAAACCTAGAGCTGCAGGGTTTTGGTGCTTGAGGTTAACAGGCTTCGGAACTCTAGTCTTGGGCTGCCGTGGTGTCGAACTGCGTCAGAAGTTCGGCAACCCCGGTTTGGGGTTTAGGGTTTAGGGTTTAGGGTTCTCTATAAGGGGCCCATTAAAGGGATCTATAAGGGTTTAGGGGTTCAGGGGTCTAAGGGTTTCTGTAAGCCAGCAGTCTAGCTGCAGACCACAGACGGCGGACAGCAGTCTCCGAAGCTCTAGGCACCCAGAACATGCAGCCCTGGATACCCTAAACCCTAAACCCTAAACCCTAAACCCTGGATTTACGGTACGTCGTTCGAGTCGGCTAAACGATAGGGAGCTCTTCCCACAAGCTTGTCTTCAACATCTTCCACTCGTCTGAGCACCCGGGTTTAGGGTTTAGGATTAAACCCTGGACCCTAAGCTCTACGCCTATAAATGCACAAAAATCGCGAAGGCCTCAGGTCCTAAGCCGCAAACTCTAGACAAACCCTAAACCCTAAACCCTAAACTCTAGACAGAGGAGGGGCAGAATCACTTTGACAGCTGGTCCCATTCGGCAGCATCGCTCTGGACTGGGCCTTGGTCCAGGGTTCCTAGGTAGTATTATTAGGGGTACCCCTTAAAGGGTACCCCTTCTGAACCCTACTTGTGGCTCTCGTAAAAGGGACCTTATTGAGAGGGTCTATATCCCCAAGGGTCCCCCTAATCCTAGCTCCCAGGTTCCGGGTTCAACGAAGTTGTGGGGTCTCGGGGTTTGGGGTTTAGGGCTTAAGGCTCGCGGTTTAGGGTTTAGGGCTTAGGGCTTAGAGCTTCAGTGCTTTAGGATGTTTCAGGGTTGGTTTTGGGGTTTAGAGGTTTAGAGGTTTCGAGCTTGGGTTTGGGGTTTGGTGCTCAAGGTTCACTGAGGACCCTAACTTAGACCCTCGTTGAACAGTAGGGTCGTCATCGCAGGGGACCCTTCCACAGCGTCACGCAAATTTTCTGAACTCCCGCAGCTAAAAATGCGCGAGCAAAAACGGTGCTTATACATCCCTAAACCTTAAACCTTCTTTTAAAGTCATATAATATTTTGCACCCCTATATTCCTCGGTTCTGTCTCAGGTTTAGGGCCTTGCTTTCGCCCATCAGAATAGGGTTTTACGGCCCATTATACTATAATTATAATAAGGAACACCCGAAATTGTACTGGTAATTATTTCGGCCCCTTCATCAAGGCCTTTAAGTGCTTTTGGATGTCAAGGTTTAGGGTTCCTGGCTTCGGTAGAGGCTCCTAGGATGTTAGTTTGCAAGGTTAGGGTTTAGGGTTTAGGGCCTAGGATTCTGGTTTGTTAGGGTTTAGGGTTTAGGGTCTGGGATTTTAGTTTTTGGGGGTTTAGGGTTTAGGGCTTGGGGTCCAGGATTTTAGTTTGCAGGGTTCTACGGATGAGGGCTCAGGACTGACAATCTACTAGAACTACCAAGGCCTCCACTCTGTAATCCCTGTATGGAAACGCCCGTACGACCCTTACAGATCCCTTTAATTGTAGGGACCTAAACAATCACCAATAATATTTTTTGGGGGCTCCTTATGATGATAATACTACAATGTACCCCAAACCCTATTCTAATTATTAAGGCCCAGAGGATCAGACCCCGAAGTAGAGAAAGCAATCTTACTACTAACCATGGCATCCTGAAATAGGGGTCGGAGGAATTAGCAAGACTTTTCCTGTATAGTAGAACATACCCCGAACCCCATTCTAATTGCTACGGCCCTTCTTCTGCAAAAACCTTTAGGAGCTTTCCTTGTAAGTGTTCTGCAACCCAGTGCTTAGTGACTTAGTGCAACTCCAAATGCTGCAAGCCCCATTCTAATGCTTATAAACCCTAAACCTGAAACCGTCTCATGTGGCAGGATCCTCTTCACGACCGCCAATTACCCGGACGTCATGGTGGATGCGTATACGAAGCCATGCTTACATGTTCCCAGAGAGCCCAAGACCCCTTAATAGATGAAGGAATATATGCTTTAAATAAATGATAAGGGACTTCATATCGTGATTTAGGCTTTATTTATGGCTTACTTAAGGGGTTTTGGGCTCTCTGGGTCTAGTAGTCTAAGCAATTAGTAGCGATTCTCCTTCTGGTCGCGATGTACTTTTTGCTGTGATCCACTGGGCTGTGTGTGACCACCCTTCCAGGACATGTTCTGTCGTCGTTATTAAGAGCTTTGTCCGGTATCTGTTTAGCGTTTAGGGTTTAGGGGTTTAGGGTTTAGGGGTTTAGGGTTTAGGGGTTTAGGGTTTAGGGTTTAGGGGTTTAGGGTTTAGGGTTTAGGGGAGAGGAAGGCAGTACTGTCAGATACTCTGTGGCTCAAACTGCGTGCGCAAGTGGCAGTTTCAACCCGGAAAGAAGTATGTAGCGCGCTCCTCCTCGGTTCCGTCGTTCTGTCTTACTTTCAGCTTGAAACCGTGTGAAACCCCAAACCCTCAAGCCGAAACTCGTCCTCAGTGGTTGAGAGAGTAGCTTTCCGCTTGTTCGAGTCTGTCAGTCTCTATACGATGCCCAGGTTAACTTTGAGTTCCCGAGACAGAATCTGCAAGAACCCCCACAGGCCAAGTCTCTGTGTAGTTAGGACTTCGTGTTACTGCGGCATTGAGGGATTGCAGCTTACGAACAAGCAGCCGAAGTCGAAAGCTAGGCATTCAAGCGCACAGGGGGTCCCCTACCCTGAACCCAGTAGTCTTAAAGCCGCAACCTGTGCAGCTCTCGCATTGGCTCGAAACGAGGAGCATGCGGATCTCTTTTTTCTTCTTCTTCATCTACCTGGTGATTTCCTTGTGGCTTGGCTTGAGGTTTCGATATAGGCGTGGCACCAGGGCACAAGGCAAGATTTCTTATCGAAGCCTTCTGCTCTTCAACCCGTATTTTCAACTATAGAAAGCGGGTGTCTTGCCAAATTCAAGGCCCTACATGCTCATCTCTTTGGGTCCTTCGGTGCACTGCTACTCTCCTTCTGCTCCGGCTTCTAGTACGACGACCACGAGGATGACGACGACGAATACTACTGCTATGCCGACTCCTACTCCTCCTGCTACTACTATTACTACTACTACTACTACTACTACTACTACTACTACTACTACTCCTACTACTACGACGACCGCGACGACTACTTCTTCCGTTAGCCTATCGTGTAACACCAAAGCCTGATTTCCTTGCGCTCTGGAGGCTTTGGCTCCGGCTTAGAGCCTAATGTAGGAGCCTGATTAGGGAAATCTGCGTCTTTACTAGACGCTTTAGGGTTTAGGGTTTAGGGTTTAGGTAGAGTTCAAATCCTAATTTATTGGGGTTCTAGAGCCAAGGTTTCTTAATCAGGTTCCAACATAACATCCAAGGTACTTGCTCAACAACATACTCCTGGCGGCGGTCTACGATGCATACAAGGAGCAGATGAGAAAGCAGCTCCAGGACATTCCTGCCAAAACCCGGTCTCGGCTGGGGGCTGTGATCAGGGCAGGCAAGTTGAGGTTACATACAGTAGGGGTTCGGGTTTCGGGTTTAGGGTTATCCTTGGTAGTAACATTTGCTCGTTCCGCTATTAGTTAGTATGGCATACAGCCCGGTGTTGTTCCGATCCAGAATGCTGCAGGGTCTCCAGAGGCGTAAGACCATCCCGGAACACTCGAAGTCGGCCCCCTAAACTCTAAACCCTAAACCCCTAAACCCTAAACCCCCAACCCTAAACCCTAGACATGAAACTGGTAGCCGGGGATCGCCAGGCCGTCTCCAAGAGACCGGAGCTATTCTTGTCATCCTGCGCAACCAGCTAGACACCTTCAGCCCTAACCCTAAACCATAAACCTCTAAACCCCTAAACCCTAAACCCCTAAACTCTAACCCTAAACCCCTAAACCCTAAGCCCCTAAACTCTAACCCTAAACCCCTAAACCCTAAACCCCAAACCCTAAACCCTAGACATGAAACTGCAAACCCTAAACCCTAGCTGCCTAAAAGATTCTCTGCCTTTCAAACAGTCGGATCTCGAAGGCTCCCGACAAAGGATCGGAGGTACGAGGCATTAGGGCTCCCGTGTGTGATTTAAGGATTAAGCGTTTAGGGTCTAGGGTTTACGCGGTATTAGGGCTCCGTTTTGAGATGTAAGGATTAAGCGTTTAGGGTTTAGGGTTTAGGGTTTAGGCGGTATTAGGGCAACCCTTTTGCGATTTAGGGATGGAGTTTTTTTCTTATCCCTTTATGAGTCTCTAGTCCCTAGACAATAATTGCGTGTGCTGCAGTGTATGCCGCCCTTTCGAATATTTCTGTGTCTTTGGGGTACGTTGCCAAAGCCCAAAGAACACACAAGGCTCAGTAGTCCTGAAAAATATGAACTCTATAAGGGCTGCAACGATGATTCTCAGTGTGTCCTCGAATAAGTATCACTCGAGAAGGAAACTGCGAATTCACGGACATGCAAGAACAGCCCAGATTGTAGGAGTTCTACCGCAACAAGTCCACCTCCATCGACCATGCTTTCGAGCTGCTCTGCGAGTGGCTCGGCTTGCCATACAAGTTTGAATGAATGACCTAACTGTTTTTCACATTCCCTACGTAGTCGGAGTGCATTACACTCCCACCCCGCCCGGATCTATTCCACTTATTTCGGCCCCCTAAGTTGCGTTATTGGCTTCTTCTTAGAGAAGGCTTGAGGATGCTCGAGAGGCCTGAATAGTTCGACCCCTAAGAGATCCAGACCCTGAACCCGCCACCATGCTACGAACTCTGAAAGCTGCTTTGGGCTTAAAAAAACCCAAGCCCGAAGCTTGCAGAGTTCGTAGTAGGATGGCGGGAAGTGTCCAGAGGGAGCATGAAAGCTCGATTTCATGAGCTATAGAAATCTTAAGCGAACCCTATTCCAGGTATTAAGGCCTCCATAGTAGGTAATTTGAAGGGTAAACCATATAGTAACCCTAATTGACGAGGAACCCTTAAAGAAACCTTATTCGATTTACAGTACTGAGCCCTAGAGCGGGCAGTTCCCAACCTTTCAGTAAACCTCATGCGATGAACTCTTGAAAAAACCCTTCTGGGAGGCCTGCTCTGAGTACGACGGCCCCCTTTCTTTAAAGGCAATACCCAAAACCTTAAACCCGAAACCCTAAACCCTTCTGATGGTTACGGCCTTTCAAGGGTGCTTTTTTCTTCGTCGGATGTGCTCGTGGTCTTCCAGTTGAGGCGGAGCCCACAAGACGCCGATGCTCCAAGCGAGGCAGCGGAGAGGGTCTTTGGGGTTTTAGGGGTTTGGGTTTCAGGGTTTAGGGGTTGGTTCGGGGTTTGGGTTTCGGGTTTAGGGTTAATTGAACTGAACTTTTTGGGCTTGTAGAGATTAGTAGGGTTTCGGGCGTTTGGGGTTCGTAGGGTGTTTAGGGCTTCAGGGTTTAGGGGGGGGACGGGTGGACGTGATAGGTAAAGCAGGGTTTTAGTAGGGGTGTGCGAACATATACACACACAGAAATAAAGAAGGAAGCAGTGGTACATGAACACTTAGTAAGTGGATAGATAGGTTTAACAAGTTGAACAACTGAACTAAGTAAAAGTCTGCAGTCGAAGATAAAGAAGCCATTTTACAACCCATTTACGACGCCTAAACCCTAAACCCTAAACCCTAAACCCTAAACCGTGCTGCCCCTGGCAGGTCGCTCTGATTCTACCTTACCGGACTGATACCAAACCACGCTAGCTGTACCAACATGAAGGACGGCATAGCAGGGTTCCTACGGCTGATGGACAAAATCCTGCATGACCTTATATACTTCAACTATGGGATTTACGGTGCTATACTATATTTGGGTCATGCAGAATTTTGTCCATCAACAGTATCACCAAACGAAAATACCCGAATGGCCACGAGACAAACTCCCGAACCAACACCTCACAGTGAGCACAAAAGCCTTTACTTAAACAGTTTGGGATAAAATCAAAAGCTGGACAACGGCCGACAGTAGACAGAGACGATTGCGTGAGGCTTCGATGTAAAAACATTAGGGCTCAAAGTTTCTACTTCTGCGAAACTCTAAACCCTAAACCCCAAACCCAGACCCATAACCCCAAGAAACTCAATGTAGATCCCCGAAAAGTAGGATCCTAAACCCTGATCCCTACACCCTGAGACCTAAACCCCCAAAGTGTCCACTAAATCCCATACCCAAGAAGCCACGATCTTCGCAGCTCTAAGCACCAGCATCAGCGTCGATACCTTCAACATGAAGGTTTAAGGTTTAATGGGGTTCAGGGTTCGGGGTTTAGAGTTTGGGGGGCGAAGACTTTCAAGAACAACTTTCGTCTCGGCACTGGGTGTTTGCCGTATCTTCGTCAGAAATACGGAGCCCCCAGCTTACAGGAAGACGGATGAGTGTAAACCATAATCCTAAGCCCAACCAGCGAAGCTTTGACATTACCACCGGGTTCGGACTTATTCGCAGTTATATCCTCGCAGCTGTTAGCAACAACATCCCCAAATCGCTTTTGTGAGGATGCTATAATCTGTACCATAACCTTGCTATAGTCACCTATGATACAACATGAATCAACAACGTCCCTGGTGCAGCTTGCCATGATGAAAGGCGGCGATCCGTTTCGAGAAGTGGATGCTGGCCTTGACAGCTTAGATTTGGGGGCCTCAGCTATTTGACATTACCTTCTGTTGAACCCTAAACCCTAAACCTAAACCCTAAACCCTAAACCCTAAACCCTAAACCCTAAACCCCGGAAGAGTGATGGCATAGTGCACTCCAAGCCACCTCTCAGGTCGCAGGTCCGGCCCGAATCCAGAACCTCTAAATCCTTTTTAGGGTTTAGGGTTTAGGGTTTAGGACCCTAAATCCCAAAGAACGAAATAATGTAGGGCCCTTAATAATTAGAATGGGGTTTTGGGGCCCCATTATACTATAAGTATATTAAGGAACCCCCAAAATAGTATATGTAATTGTTTGGGCTTCGATATTTAACCCTAAACCCTAAACCCTAAACCCTAAACCCTAAACCCTAATGGAAACTGCGTGTCTTTGTTCATCCTGAGCCCCCTAAACCGTCAAGCGCAACCCAGGGCTCGGGAAGGTGTGCAGGATTGGTCGTTTAGGGTTTAGGGTTTAGGGTTTAGGGTTTAGGGTTTAGGGTTTAGGGTTTAGGGTTTAGGGTTTAGGGTTTAGGGTTTAGGTTCACGCCGGAGGCTCGACAAGTCAAGAGGTCTTCCGGCTTCCCAGGGCTTAGTGACCTGCGCTGAAGCACAACACCAGAAATTTGCAGCAGCTCCCATATTACTTTCTTTAGGTTCTGGTATTTTTGATGAACTTGAATTGAGTAGGGTGTGGTGTGGTGTGTGCGGTATCGACAGTAGCCTGGGAACCGAATAGAGTGGAGCTTACTGCGATGTTTTGATATGACCGTGACGGGAAGGCCTAAACCCTGCCCTAAACCCAAAATCTAGGACCTGTTCAGGTGGGTAGTTACCGTTATAGGAGCCTTATAGAAGGTCTATATACCTTATGGAAGCCTAGAAGCCCTATATACCCTAAACTCCCCAACTGTAGTTTCCTTGAACAAAATCCTAAATGTGTCGGCTCGCCGGGTGCTGCATCGGTGAACCTGTCACTCCCAGGATGTCATTCTTCACGGCGTACGGTATTTCAGTTCTGGGACAGGGCAGCCAAAGGGACGCCTGACTGCAGACATGGAACTAGGTTTTGGGTGAAGGGTTTAGGGTGAAGGGTTTTGGGTTTACGGTGTGAGCCGTAAGGCTTGAGTTTCACAGGAAGCTGAGCCTATGCATGCCTAATGTGCTGTGTGCTCTACCAGACGCGACCATCGGAGCAGGGCAGTTGAACCCCAAAAAAGCCTCGACACCGGTTGCAGCACCATATACTAGAACAGTTACTACAATGCACTATTAATACACCAATAGCCTACTACGAATATCTACACATGAAGACCACTGTCCATGAGTGTTGCATTGAGGACAACCTGTATATCCGGCAGCAGGGCCTGCGAACCTTTCAGCTGCTGAGACTGCATGGTGTAGAAGCCTGAATCTTTTCCAGCAAAAATGCTTACATCCAACTCCGTAGGTCTATTTAGTGTACTAAACCCTAACCCTGAACCCTAAAACCCAAAACTCTACACCTTAACCCCCAAACCTTAAACCCTAAACTTAGCCCTAAATTCTAAACCCTAAACCCTAAACCCTAAACTAAGCCCTAAATTCTAAACCCTAAACCCTCAACCTTACACTAAGCCCTAAATTCTAAGCCCTAAACCTCAACCCTAAACTAAGCCCTAAACCCGAGATCCTAAGCCCTCAACTAAGCCCTAAACCCTAAACCCTAAGCCCTAAACCCTTGAACTAATCCCTAAATTCTAAACCCTAAACCCTAAACCCTAGACTAAGCCCTAAATTCTAAACCCTAAGCCCTAAACCCTAAACCCTAAATCCCTACAACCCTAAACCCTTAGAGTCATCAGGCTATCAGCTGCCGGACCAACCAAGCCCTTCCCTCGTGTAGCAGTGCAGCTCGTGGTTGC
>CAJNDV010032752.1:110427-136294 GCA_905221635.1 Symbiodinium sp. CCMP2456
CTGCTGCTGCTGCTACTGCTCCTCCTCCTCGTCCTGCTGCTGCTAATATTGCTGCTATTCCCATTCCACTATTCCCATTCCTATTCCTATTCCTATTGCTAGTGTTGGTACTATCTACTGTTAAAGTCACAATTAGTTGCTGGTCATTTCGACTGCGATTACGACGGTCACTCTTTCTGGTACTATTATGATCATCAGTATCCTAAACCCTCAGCCCTATGAAGCCCTAAACCCTCAAACCTCTTAAACCCTAAACCCAACTAAACCTGAACCCTAAATCTGATCAAATCTATATAAACCTTAGTGAACTCTAAACCCTAAACCTTATCAAACCCTAAACCCTTAACCCTATTAAGCCCTAAACCCTCAAACCTATTAAACCCAAAACCCTAATCAGATCTGTCTATCCTTCTCGCTCGTGTCTCTCGAACAGGCAAGGGGCGCCTTCCCTGGAGCTCACGCCTGAGAGGAACATCTGAGCCCGCCGTGACGATCACGAACCTGGGCTTCGAAGCTTTAGGGGTTTAGGGTTTACCTATAGTCTCCATTGTAGTTCCTTTTTGGGGATACCTTATAAAATCCTTAGTATATAATTGGTTAAACCAGAAAAAGGAGCTGCAATGGAGACTATATAGGTAGGGTTTTGAGATTGGGGTTTACGGTTTAGGGTTTTAGGGTAGGGTTTACCTGGACCCTAGAGAACCTACCTTTTTAGAAGTCCTTATATTGAGTTCCTTATAGGAGTCCTTAAAAAAGGTAGGGTTCGTTCGGGTCTAGGTAGAGATTAGGGTAGGGTTGAGGGCTTAGAGCTTCGAGGTTGTAGGCTTTAGACATTAACGTAGGGTTTACGGCTAGGGCTTGGAGGGTTTAGGTTTGGGATGTCTTTGCATCCAAGCTAAAACCTACACCCGACGAGGATGGCGACTAAATGGATGGTGATGATCATGATGATGATGATGATCAGGACGACGATCAGGACGAGGGTGCTGGCGTACTGATACTTATACGCCTACTCCTCCGACTACTGTTCTTACTGCCACAACGTCGGGGACGAGGACGACCACTACCACTACCCGTACTGCAACTGCACGACGACAAGGTGGATGACGACGACAACCACGACCCCGACCACGACTACGACCACAATTGCCAGGATGACCACTGCTTTTGCTAGTAGTACTTAAGTTTATCTGCCTTTTTCTGCGTTTCGCTTGAGAGGTCCTTCCTTAGCCTAGCCTTGTTTGGGCAGCGAGGATCCATTCCGGTCCGGATTCCAGTCGCCTCATTCGCCGTTCATTGGCCAAGCGGCCTCTGCGTTTCGCGGCGGTTGCCTTCCAGAAGATCAACGAACCTGGGTTGGAAGTTTCCTTAGGGGCTGAGTACCCTAGCCCAAAAAAAGTTAACCTTTTCAAATATGGTAGGATTAAATAAAAACCCAAAAGGTTAAAGGTTACCTACTCAGCCACTAAGTTTCTGGGTTTGGAATTACCTCTGATCGTTTACTACAACTTCAGCCCCTTACACCGTGAACCACTCCACCAGGGGGCTCTTCCAAATAGCGCGTCTCCACAAACATCACCTCAGTGCGATGTTGGGTCATTAGACACCCGTGGCTGATGACCTCCCCGACTGTCCATTCCACCGTCATCCCCTAAACCCTAAACCCTAAACCCTAAACTCCTAAACCCCTAAACCCCAAAAACCCGTAAACCCTAAACCCTATTAAGGTTGAAGTTTGGGCTTTACCGTTTTCATCTGGCCTGAACCTTCTCATGCTTCAAGACGGCTCGGTCAGGGCAAGGCTAAACCCCAAACCCTAAAACCCTAAACCCTAAAACCCTAAA
The DNA here is from genome assembly GCA_905221635.1 of Symbiodinium sp. CCMP2456. Classification (NCBI taxonomy): domain Eukaryota; class Dinophyceae; order Suessiales; family Symbiodiniaceae; genus Symbiodinium; species Symbiodinium sp. CCMP2456. Next base: position 112,272 of record CAJNDV010032752.1, read on the forward strand.
CCCTAAACCCTAAACCCTAATCTCTAATGTCCAAAGTATGCCCACACTGTCTCTGTACTTGGAGGTTCATAGTTATAAGGCTCCTTCAAGGGATCTTTAAGGGTTCTTTAAGGGCTCTATAAGGGGTCCAATAAGGGGTCTATAAGGTGTCATACTTGGAGGTTCATGGGTAGTTATAAGTGGAGTTATAAGTCCCCGAATATAGGTTATAACTATAGTTACCTTACTTATAAGCCCACATATAACTACCCATGAACATCCGAGTACTCATTCTGCAGCCTTATGAAGTCGCCCTTGTGCCATCACATGCGGCAGACCAGGGAATTGAGCACGTGAGCCCGAAACACACCAAACCCTAAACCCTAAACCCCCCTTGCGACCGAAACTCCAAACCCTAATCCCCAAAAGCTGGAACCCCAACGCCCTCAGCCCCACACCCTGAAACCCTGAGCCCTGAACCGCAGAAGCCCTGCCCGGAATCCAAACCCTGAACGCTTTAGAGTTTAGGGTTTAGGGTTGAGGGTTTAGGGTTTAGATTCATGACAACGACTTGGTTGAAGTTGACTGCTGCAAAATACACAAACCCCAGGAACCGGGATGCAACCCCAAATCAGCCGAGCAAAGCCACAGCCCAACAATACACTCTCAACCAAACCGACATCCAGAAGACTGACAAGTTAAGCTCCAGAAAAAAGAGAGCACTGTTTCAGAAGGAGGCGCCAGAGGGCCGGTAGCTTTGAGAAGTCGCTGGGCCAAGCAAAATGGAGCTTGGTCCTTGTCCTGCCTGTCCAAGGTATGTCTAGCCGTACACCTCTAGATACCTAAATCGCCCTAAACCCTAAACCCCAAGCCCCAGACCCTAAACCCTAAACCCTAAAAACCTGGACATAGAATATGAAATCCAATAACCCATTATTATTATTGTTATTATTATTAATATTATTATGATTCTTATTTTTGTATTATCATTATTTGTGCAACCGGAGCCCTAAAGTAGGTTCAAGGGTTTCTTGGTTTCGGACTTCCGGGGGCCTGCTTCGAGTTTGAGGGTTTAGGGGTTTAGGGTCTAGGAGTCTATGGTTTGAGGCTTCGGTTTAGGGTTTAGGCTTTAGGCGGTTTAGGGTTTAGGGTTTAGGGTTTAGGGTTTAGGGTTTAGGGTTTAGGGTTTAGGGTTTAGGGCTTCGGTTTAGGGTTCAAACATGGCTATGGTTGTCTTGATGGCACTTACGTTCTAGGCAGTGCCACCAGGGAAATGGCGAGGCCTCTTGTCCCCACATCCCCTAGCTTACGAATTATGCGGTGCTGGTTTAAGGTTAGGGCTCCCTAAACCCTAAACCCCAATGCTGTAAAAGCTGAACTGCCTAAAACCTACGGTAACGCCCTCAAACGCAGTCAAGCTGTACGGGGCTCCCAAAACCCTAAAAACCCTAAAAAGTCGTCGCGGTTGCTGCTTTCTTTTCCTACAGCCGGCCCAAAGAGCAGATTGCCGATCAACCGGTTTTGGATTAGAGGTACTATGGGGGAATAGGAATCGAGTTTTGTGGATGATACATACATATATATATATATATATGTAGAGAGAGATTGTATATAATAGACAGTATACAGTATATAGTTAATAGTATGTAGTACTTTGTATAACGTATACAGTACAGTATAGTATAGTATCGTATAGTATCGCATAGTCTCGTGGAGTATAGTTTAGTATAGTATCGTAAAGTATTGTATTGTATAGTATAGTCTGGTGCAGTATAGTATAGTGAACCTGAGGAACGATATTAGTAATTAGTCAGGCTTGGCGTTGTACTGCAGGGGCTTGTCCCTGTACCAGTTGCACTATGTTGACAATCATTATGATTCAACTTCCTCTCCCTTCGAAGCCTTAATGCTGCCAGCCCTAACTGATGTAGAAGTCTTCATAATTGCGTCTTCCAGGTATGGCTTATTTCATGATATCAGTATGGTCTGTCTATAAGATATTGTTCTTATATACTCTAGTCTCCAAACCTCTATAATCTCTATACTACACTGAGGTTTCCTCCCCCAGATGCTACGTACCACACATATCCTCCCCCCCAGATGCTACCACATATCATAACTGCCCTAAGCCCAAGTATCAATTTCTATTCCTTTGGGCATTTATCGGGCTAGCCCAGAGAACCCAATACCCCTTATTTAAGGAATATACCTTAAGTCATAATATTAAGGCCTCTATAATTTAAGGTATATTCCTGAATTAGGGGGTACCCAGAGACTCCAATACCCCCTAATTAAGGAATATACCTTAAATCATAATATTCAGGCCCCTATAATATAAGGTATATTCCTGAATTAAGGGGTATCGGGTTCTCTGAGAGGCAGAGCTGCTGAACCCTAATCCCTAAACCCTAAACCCTAAACCCTAAACCCTAGACCCTAAACCCTAAACCCTAAACCCTAAACCCTAGACCCTAAACCCTAAACCCTAAACCCTAAAGGCTGGGCCCATTCGAACCCTGGCCTTGGCGATTTGTGCCCAGGAAACGGAGCAGATTGCCAGCTGTCTGATTGAGCCATGTACCTCAAGCCCAACATGGCGACCTTAATGCTTAGAGGTTTAGGGTTTAGGGTTTAGGGTTTAGCTCAACATGGGCACCTTAATACTTAGGAGGTTTAGGGTTTAGGGTTTAGGGCAACATGGCGACCTTAATACTTAGAGGTTTAGGGTTCAGGGTTTAGGGCAACATGGCGACCTTGATACTTAGAGGTTTAGGGTTTAGGGTTTAGGGCAACATGGCGACCTTGATACTGAGGGGTTTAGGGTTTAGGGTTTACGGTTTAGGGCAACATGGCGACCTTAATACTGAGGGGTTTAGGGTTTAGGGTTTATATAAGGTTTAGGGTTCGGGGTTTAGGGTTTAGGGTTGAGGGTTTATATAAGGTTTAGGGTTCGGGGTTTAGGGTTTAGGGTTGAGGGGTTAAGGGTTTAGGGCTTATATACCTCAAGTTCAACATGGGGACCTTAATACTGAGGGGTTTAGGGTTTTGGGTTTATATACCTCAAGTTCAACGTAGGGACCTTAATAATTTGAGTAGGTATAGGCTATTTGTTGTACTACATTTATGATAGGTACCTAATGTCAGGACCCTCCTAAAGCGTGAACCCTAAACCCTACACGCTAACCCCTTGATCTAGGCTACTGAGCGGAGGCCGGTGCTTCGACAAGAGGTAAAGAAAGGGGTTAGGAGCCTCGTTATAGGGTCAGGTGTATAAGGGGTTTAGCAAGGGTGTTCATGCGATTCAAGGTGTGGTATTTAACGGGTGGTGTTGATTTGAGTGCAGCGCTTGGGGGTTACAGGCTGCCCCTTAGGACACAGTGAAGGCTACAGGCGCGACTGACAGAACAAGCTGGAATACACCCCGCTCCAGCACATTTCGCATTACTCAGACTCGAGTACTTAGATCCCAGCGAGACCGAGAGAACTCGGGTTTGTGGCATGCAAGGTTACAGCAACTCTGTCTTTTGAGTACAAGTCATACATACTGCAAGCTGTAATTCGGCATGCCCAACCCTCATGTCCTGGTGGCTCTTGTGACCAGTCATGAACCCCAAGTCAAAACACCGTTCATCATTGGTTGAGCTTATAAGTCCTTAAGCAGGGTTGGGCTTTAGGGTCCAGGTCATCATGAAGTTGCAGGCAGTCACTTGCCGAAGTCTTCTCCAATTCTGCTCGTTTTGGGTTTAGGGTTTAGGGTTTAGGGTTTAGGGTGTGTCTCTGTTGGGATTTAGGGTGTACGGTGTCTAACTTATAACCCATGGGTCGGGAAAAACTCCCTATGTGAGGGTGTGAAGGGATCAACTCCGTTCCGTGGATACGGGCATGCGTTCATCGCGCAGCATAGAGTTTATCGGGTTTAGGGTTAGGATCTCAGAACACCCGAATGATGATGTTGAAGACTTCCAAGATCGAGGGCAAATAATTCAAAGCTCAATTCTCATCCTACGGCACACCATCAAATCTGACAACATGCAGCATGGTGTCGAAAAGCCGGGCAGCGTGGAGGACGCGATGAGCTTCAAGTCTCGATAGCATGGATCCAGCGGAAACCTTACAGTGATCGTAGTTTGGGGTATTAGGTTGTCAGTTTGCTGGTCTTCATCAAGAACCAACCTTATCAAAGGGCTGCGCAAGTTTGTGGATGATGCTTCGGGGCTTCGTGCCCTGACTTTGGGACTGCAGTCGTACCACGTTAACCTTAAAAGAACGACACCCAACATCGATCCCAAACCCAAGACTCCTTGACGCTGGCTCCCTGAACCCTGAAACCTGTAGTGTCGAGTTTCGTCCAGCTGGCAGCATCATCACGGGCCTTGATCATGCTTTCAAATCCCAAACCCGAAACTCCTTCAAGCCCTCCCTTACCGACACTCTAAAGGGGGATGGTAGTCGCAATTCTTACGACCCCTATGTCAAGCCCAAATTATACCCCCCAAACCGAGTTTGTGGCCATGCGCCCAGGATTTAGATGTTCGACTTTGGGCTTTAGGGCGGGTTAAGCCATGCGAGCTGCCTGCTTCAGGGCTGTATCCTTTACCTAAACCCGCAAAGTAGGTAAAACAAAAAAACTGGCCCAAAACCCATAAAGGGCCATTATTCTACATACTTTTGGGGTCCAGCTATGACTTTAGGGGTTAGGGTTTAGGGTTTAGGACTTCAGCTCTCATGGAGTGCAGAGCCTTAACCTAAAGCACCCGAAGCCCGAGCCCCAAACCCACAAGTGCTCTGCTGGCACCCCCCAAGGGCCCTTTGATAGAGCCCTTATGGTCCTTATGGGTTTAGGGTTTAGGTTTTGTGAGTATTTAAGCTATATATTAGAGGGTAGTTGGGGGGGTCTAGGGATCGCCGACTGGGCTTTTGTTATGGAGCTTGTTTTGGCTGAAGTTATCAGGCGAAGTGTAAGTGGGAACAGAGAGAGAGAGAGAGAGGTATGTATATATATATATATACATACACGATTACATATACAGATACAAATGTTCTATACACATATATTATATGTAACAGTAAGTAGTAGGCGGTCTTTCTTATGGTAACCTGCGCTACGTTCTTCGGCAAGAGCTCGAACCAGGGCCGCGCCTTCGTCAACAGGGAAGCAAAGTTCACAGCGTTATGTCGCCAGTTCGAAAGAAGCACCTCAAATGCTCACACTGGTGCGGCCGGGCCAAGCATGTAGGCTTAAGGTTTAGCGTGCAACGACTCAAAAAGGCTACACTTTCAGTTTGTCTCGGCATATGTTGGATCCTTTGGGTCTCCAGGGGACTGTGCGAAACCTGGATCAGACTGACAGCCTGACAACGATATCCCTTCATTCCATTGCACCGCCCCGGTTTCCCCCCCCTCCCCCTCCCTGCCTCACTCACCCGCCACCTCCCCGCCTCGCCCGTCCGCCACCTCCCAGAACTCTTATAACGCTCATAAAGTGCAGCCTTTGCGGTCAAGGTACATGGGTTCAGGCAGGGTAAAGGAACCCAGGGCCTTCTTTTGAGAGAAAAAAGGCCCCAAACCCTAAATCCTAAACCCTCAGCCCCAAAACCCTTAATCCTAAACACTGAACCCCAAACCCCCTAAACCCTAAACCATGGATCCCAAATCCCGAACCCTAAATCCTGAAACCCAAAACCCAAAAACCCTTAAAACCCAAAAACTTCCAGGATCGGCCTCGGCACAAGCCAGAATCCCAGCAGCAGCAAAGGCCCCAGCAGGCATTTGGTAGCAGATGCCATCGGCCCCAGAAACCCTTAGCCCTAGAGGCTTTGGGGTTCGGGTTTTGGGGGGGTTAGGGTTTAGGGTTATGGTTTAGGGGTTTGGGTTTATGTTTTCGGGTTATGGTTGAGGGCTCTGGGTTTATGTTTTCGGGTTCTGGTTTAGGGATTAGGGTTTCGGGTTCAGGCTTTAGGCTTCAAAGTTCAGAGCTCCGGGCTCCTAACACATTTAAGCCTCCATCCCTGAAGCCTTAGCTCCCTAATTAAAGGAACGGTTTAGGGTTTAGGGGGAACTACAGGTGGGGAGTTTAAGGTATTCAAGGCTTCTATAACGCTTCTATAAGGTACATAGACCTTCTATAAGGCTCCTATAATGGTAACTACTCACCTGAAAATGTCCTAGACCTAAACCTCAAGACCCGCCACTTTAGACCCTAAACCCCTACAAGCCCTAAGCAGCTTCATGTTATGTCACCCTCAGGGTCCATGTGCCCAAATAGTATACACTTAGGCCCCAACGTATCTATACAGGGACTACATTAGGGCCGAAGTCTATACTATTTGGGCGCATGGACTCTCAGGCACCCTAAACCCAAAACCCAAAACCCGAAACCCTAAACCCTAAACCCTAAACCCAAAACCCTAAACCCTAAACCCGTGGACCCTTATAGGGTTAATGTGCCTATAACAGAGCTGCGGCTGCCAAGATCTCTGGGTGCAAGTGGAATCCATCCGCTGAACATTGAAAGCTGTGCTTCTGGGGATATTCAGGTTTTAAACCCTAAACCCTGAGCCCTAAACCCTTAGGCTTAGCCTTTGTTGTTTAAGTGCAGAGGTAGGCTTAGGATTCTGAGTCTTACAGTCTCAGGGTTCAGCCCAGCATCAAGTCAAGAGCCTCGCGGCCGCCGCCAAAAAGCAGACCAATGATGCTATTCCTACTTGCGTGCATAGGTTTCTTCAAAAACCTATGTTTTGTTTATTAAATAAGGAAGGGCACAGTTTAAGCATGCAGTGCTGTTCTCCGGGAGCCACTTGGAACGGATGTTGGGCGGCATAAGCTTCGCCGGTCGCTTCAGTACAGATGTTTGGGCCATTTGCTGCGAAGGGGGCTTTGGGGTTTTAGGATATCGCTCCAACCAGAAATTGAGCATGATTCCCGGTCTCAGCCACTTCGATGGTTGCAGGTTTTTACCTGCGACAAAGCCTTCCGTGAGCGTGCTATTCCGCCGAAGCAACTTGGCATGATAATAGAAGCATGCGGATCATGGCTAAACCTACAGAATCGCAGGGTCTGTGCAAACCCCAAAACCAAAAACAACACAAAGCCTGAAACAGCTCGGGACTGTGCCGGACACTCCGGCGCCCACTCGAGAAATGAGTGATCTGCCTTGTGACGAAATGAACATGTCACTGCACCAATATGGCGGGAGACACGTAAAGGAATGCTTGATGCTGTGCTAGGTGGAAAGGTTTCTTCTTCCGTACGAGCAGCACACAGACTGGAGTACTTGCTGTGATACTCCGTACTTAGAAAGCTTTTGCAGCTGTAATGCTAGGTACTTCCACGCAACCAGTTGGCAGGGTTCTGCATAACGTAGGGGCCCTAATAATTAGAATAGTTTTTTGGGCTCCTTTGTAGTATATTTATAATAAGGAACCCTCAGAATAGTATAGGTAATCCTTTTGGCTTCTATATTAGATCCTTGAAAAACCTGTGCACCTAATGGCTAGGATCGCGGAAATTCGTGAACGATGCAAAAGACTTCTGTGGGTTTCCCGTGTGTGATGTGACCCTACAGCTAGCCTCAAGAGCTTATTTATCAGCCCACTTGAGCCCATGTACACTTTATGTAAGGGCCTTAATAATTACAATAGGGTTTGGGGTGTATTGTACGATAATTATAGTAAGGAACCCCAAATGCATATTCTAATTATTAAGGCCCCTAAATTACACCACACACCCTCCCAGATGCCCGTTCTTCTCCAAAGGTTCGAACAGGATTTCCTTGCGCAGCGCCACTGATTCACATCAAACTCGTGTTTATGTTCAGGGTTTAGCCTAGGGCCGGTTTAGGGTTAAAGGTTTAGGGGCCTAGGGCATGACAAGTTTACGATTTCGGCTTTAGGGTTTAAGCTTTGAACCAGGCAGACAGACGCCAAGAGATGCCCCGCCTGCAACACTGCTGAGGTTTCGCAACCTGGCTTCCGTTCCCCTAAGGGTCCAAGTATTTAATAATCATATACTTTCCCAAATAATAACCTACATAGCTACTACCCGAAACCTAACCCTAAACCCTAAACCCTAAACCCTACCTGATTATTGGGTCCTTTGGACTCTTGGGGTTCTATCGAGGAAACAGATCGGAGCCTTGGCGCTCAACACATTGGCATGAATTCGGGCTTTAAGAGTTAGGGATTGGGGCAAGGTGTAAGTAAGTGTTGCAGCTTCTCAAGTCTTAAAGGGCATATAATAAAGAGGTCTAGGGTGGGGGCCTTCAGGTTCTCAAAGGGCTGTTTCGAGAATTTTGCATACTTGCTCTGCTGGTTCTACCTGAGCAGAAGCCTGGGGATCTACAGGCTACTAAGCCTGTATCACCATGCGATGTTGATGGACATGCACGTGAGAGGCCTAATGATCGTGCAGATGATCCTGGTGTTCATGATGAACATGACGACGATGCTGATGCTGCCTCTGATGTTGATGTTGATGATGATGTTGATGATGATGATGATGACGATCATGATGACTATTTCTGGGAGTTCAAACTGTGAAAGCGAAGCGATACGGCTTTAAGGCTATGTGGCGGCTTCCAGCGCATCCGTCCAAATGATCCAACCCTTTGACGTTCTATTTCGTACTGCTTCCTATGTGAAGCAAAGAGGTCCTTGTACACGGCGCCTTGCGCATTTGGCCACCAGGCTATGAAAGTATAATCCTTGCATCCAACCCTAAACCCAAAACCCTCAACCCTAAACCCTAAACCAATCCCAAACCAACGCATCCGAAACTTGTCTTCAGAGGCCGAGCCGGTGGCTTCGCCTCGTCTAGTTACTGGTCCTGGCATAGCTGCCCGCCTTGCCCTGTTGCTTAAGATCAGGGACCCGGATATAGCAGTGTACGCAGTATATACGATCCTGATTCTAAGGACCCCCCCCCCCCATTTAAGATGCCCAACTTGTCTGAAACCCCTAAACCCTAAAACCCTAAACCCTAAACCCCAAGGTGCGTTTGCTTGGTGATGGGCCTCCCAGGCCTTAGCCGCGCGAGGGCGCGCATGGCCAGACTCTGGCAACCTGAGGCAGGCGGCAACATACGAGTCCGGGCCTTACCCCAAGAGTCCATGTACCCAAATAGTGGGATATTCCTTAAAGGGTTTAGGGTTTAGGGTATTTAGGGTTTAGGGTTTAGGGTTTAGGGTTTAGGGTCCATGGTCCATGTACCCAAACAGTGTATACATTGGCCTTAATGTAGTCCCTATATAGGTACTTTAGGGCCAATGTATATACTATTTAGGTACATGGACCCTTAGGGTTAAGACTAAGTTACGGATTTTGGGGTATATTATGACTTCGAAAAGAAGAACCCAATGCCCTGCTGCAATCATGAGGGCCCCCACATGAAGGTTTCAGGGTTGCGTGGTGTTCTTCCAGGGCACAGACCTTCCCTACAGGAAACTTCCTCTTCTGGGGAACCACATGCCACATGCTGGTAATGAGGAAGTAGCACAAAAAGGAGCTAATCAGAGCTGAGGGACCAGGTAGACAAAAAGACACAACATCTGACATCCTTACCTAGCTCAGAGCGCTTGACGGTAATGTGCAGGAGCATGAAAGCGGCAAAGAGGACTATATTCATGAAGTGGGTAGAGCTGGATCCGGACCAGCCCTAAGCCATGAATCGAAGCGTTACGTGAAACTCAAGAGCCGAATCTCCCAAGGAAGAGACGCACGTTGACAATTCCTGCCTTGTGGACAGGCCAAGGAACGGAGAAGTGATTTCCACTGAGCCCAAATGTACGCGGGGTACATGTGGCTAGGGTTGTAAGCGTGTGTAGCACAACTCAGTTAAGCGTTTCAACAACTTCTGTTCCAAGTCAACGATGGGCTACCATGGTTCAAGGAATGATATTTCGGGTGATTCACAACGACATCTGAGGTGGTCCAATGTCGGAACATCATCCTGGCAGCAGCTTCATCAACACCTTTACCTACCAGAAGCTATACCTACCAGAAGCTACTTGTTTCTACAGGGTCCGAATAAAACGCCTGGCATGAATTTGGTAGTGCGGGCTCCACTTATCAGCATCGACTAATACCCTAGCCGAATACTTATTAACGTTCCGAAATCTCGAAAAACACTCACCAAAACTCTAACATATGTCGAACTGGTAGACTACGGTGGCCGCCAAACCATGAATCAACAAGCCGAAACCTAAGCCCCAAACCATAAAGAACGCGAATTCACGCAACACAATGGAAACCAAAAGTGCACGGAACCTTCACTTGAACGGTGTTCCAGGTCCTGTTCTCTGACCCCTGACGAAAAACACACCCACAAAAACAGGATCGTTATTGCAAGACCCTCAACCCTAAACCCGAAACCCAAACCCTAAATCTTAAACCCTAAACCCTTTTTGCAGGACCCGTATTACAAGGGGACCCCTACCTTGAGCAAGCTAAATCGAAACAGGTCCTCACGCTTCGGTCGTCTCCAGCAGTGAGAACCTGGTGACAGAGGAGTTTAGGGATTTTGGATTAAGATTCAGAGTTTAGAGTTTAGGGTTTTTGGATTAAGATTCAGGGTTTAGGGTTTAGGGTTTTTGGATTAAGATTCAGGGTTTAAGGGTTAGGGTTTTTGGATTAAGTTTCAGGGTTTAGGGTTTAGGGTTTTGGGATTAAGATTCAGGGTTTAGAGATTAGGAATTAGGGCTTAAGGTTTAGGGTTTTGTGGTTTAGGGTTTAGAGTTTTTAATAGGGTTTTGTAGTTCAAGGTTGATTGGTGATAAAATCACCACCATCATCGTTGTCATCATCAGCAGCCCCACCACCGCTGTCATTATCACCGTCCTCCTGACTGGCTAGCACATGTCAGAATCAAAGCCATGATCTCTGTCGGCAACTAGTTCAACGTCGTCGCCTCGACACTGCCAGTATGGCCGTAACGCTCCTCTTGATCTGGTCTACCTGTTCTTCCTCGTCCTGCTCCTCGCGCACCTCCTTTTCGTAAGCGTCGCCACCATGACTATACTGTCTACTGTCACATTCGATTTCGCCTCATTGTCCACACCACCTCTCTAATCTTATCGGCGCGTGACAGCAACCCTGCTTCATCATCAACTTATAAGCAACACGTGGCCTCTGCCTGCCAATACAAGGGTGCCAAGCTTTCGGGCCGTCTGCTTCAATTGGATGTGCCTTGATATAAGGGAGTTTCCAAAGATTAGGGTACCTTATTTTGGGGGTCCTTATAATAAGGATCCTATTATTTAGGGTACTATATTAGGGTCCCCTATTTCCCCCATACAACAGCAACAGATTTGCGGGCGAGATGTGGGTTTCTTAGAGCGCCTTAGAGGCTGAGCATCTCCGAATGATAGTAACGAAGTGGGATTTGCCAAGTGATCGGCCCCCTATTCTGTTCGTAGGCACCCTTGAGCCTGAACCTCGACCACCTCAAATGGACTCCTGGACAAAACAAATGCTCAGTAGTGGTTTAGGGTTTTGGGTTTAGGGTTTGGGGTTTTGGGTTTAGGGTTTAGGGTTTAGGGTTTTGGGTTTAGGGTTTAGGGTTTTGGGTTTAGGGTTTAAAGCTCAGTAGTCATGCTCCAACCTGCGAGGCATCTGCAGAGAGAGCCACGGTGTGCACCTCAGGCTGTCGGATGGATCATGTAAGTGACCCTAAGTGTCCATGTACCCAAACGGTATATACGTTGGCCCTAAAGTACCTACATAGGGACTACTTTAAAACCAAAGTGGTATATATAATATACATTATACATATATATATATATATATATATTTATTTATTTATTTATTTATCTATTTATTATGTTTTTACAAGTTGATACTATGTTATACTGTGTACTAATTGGCTACATGGACCCTGACGGTGAATCGGGGGCCGCGGTTCTTGCATCGCCCAGGATGACAGCTCCAAAAAGACATCGGTGAAGCGTCACAGCCACCCTGGGTTTAGGGTTTCGGGTTTAGGGTTGCCTAACCCGGCACCCGTAAACCCTGAACACCAAGCCAAATTTCAAAGATTTCCGACCAAGGTCTATAATGTAGGGGCCTTAACAATTAGAATCGGGTTTTGGGGCCCATTATACCATCGCCAACTAAACCTCTTAATGCTTGCCCCTATAAGGTGCTGGACCCTATGTCGAAATCCTTCGCCCCTGCCCCCGAAAACGCACTCCTCCAGAAACGCTTGTGCCAAAAACGCTGATGGGCCCACCTTGAACTCGGAAACCTAACTTTCACACCTGGTTCCTTTTCGTCTCTTTGCCAGCGCGGACTTGTGCGAGCGAAGGCAGCATCGCAGAGGGGGAAGCAGATGCACCCATGGTTTATAGTGTGAGGGCTGTGGACTACTGAGACCCCTAATTCATCAAACCCTAAACCCAAAAAACGCTGAATCAAAAAGTCGAGTGCTGACTTTTGTGTTCGAAAACGATTTTCGCGAGGATTCTCTGTGCTTTCGAAATTTGGAGTCGGAGGTTAGATCCGATTGCAGTGTCTTTGAACGGCAGCTGTGAGTGTCCATCTTTTTTGCGGATGTTGTGGCTTTGCGATGTACAAGGATTTTCGTGGCTATGCTCCATGGTTTGTCTTGTTGAGTCGTCCCATGGCCGCTATAGACTATAGCCACCTTCGCAGAACACGCAGCATATGGACCCCTCTAACGTATTTGCATGAATTGTCTATTGGGTGCCACTAATACTCCGTACTCATCTTCCCACTCCTGATGCACCGATTCCTCGAATCAGCCTGTTCTCTGTCCTGGAGTCAGAATCTTCCTGTCACAGCTCCGGAACAGGCTACGCTACGAGTACAGAAGGTTCACGGGTTGAAAGTACGGCCTGCAGGATTGTAGCCACATCCATAGCAGGCGCCGAGCTTCCAGAGACGCAGCGCGAGACCCCAATTGCAGGTCCGTGGGTGGTTACTAGCAGGCCAGCCAATTGATAAATACTCTCCCCTAGACCTTAAATCCTGTATACCAGAATCTTTAACAACAACCCCAAAACCTGAAACCCTCCACAGAAGAGAAGTGTCAGCTCGCAAGCCATGCTCAGGCGTCTTTCGACAGGAAGCTCTCGATGATGCCTCGACTTCCGGCTTAGGAAAAAAAGGGTCGAAGGTCCAGGGTATAGAGGCTGAAAGAGGTCTAAGGCTTAAAGGTTTAAGGGTCACAACTTCGGGATATGGGTCTTCATAAACCCTAAACCCTAAACCCTAAACCCTAATCTTCATTGTGCAGGGGTTGAGGGTCTTCTGGCAAGGAAAGGTCTTCCTGTCTGACATCTGGTGCCAAGGCCCTATGACATAAACCCAAGAGCTTTAAGCCACGGTTTAGGGTTTAGGGTTTAGGGTTTAGGAAGCCCTAGAAGCTCCAAGCCCTACAAGCGCAGAGCGCTCACAAAACCCTACACTCGGTCTAAACAGCCCTTAATTAGCCCTTATAAACCGCTCAAAACAATTTAACGAAATCCTTCAATGCTCTTAGAACACCCTGGAAACCCTTAAAAACCCCTTGAGCCCTGAGCAACTCCGAGACAGGGTGCTCTGCGCCCGTTCCTGGAGGTAGCGGTAGGCCGGGGCCTTGGCCTCCCAGACGCCCGCCACGGCCTGGCCCAAACGACCGAGATCAAGCAAGGAGGTTTAGGGGTTTAGGGTTTAGGGGGTTAGGGGTTTCGGCGGTTTGTGGGTTGGGTTTCTTGTAAGTGCAGCCGTTTAGGGTTTCCGAAACTCTGAGCCTGAATTCATGAAATTCCAGGGTTTTGGATTCAAGCTTAGCGGCCGGGAACCCTGAACCCTGGCCCCTGAACTCCAAACCTTAATCCCGGAGATCCTCCCTCGGTTGCTCTGGAGCTTAGGCTTAGGGTTTAGGGTTTAGGGTTTAGGGTTTAGGATTTAGGGTTTAGGGTTTAGGGTTTAGGGTTTAGGGTTTAGGATTAGGAAGACCCTTGGGGATATGTAAACCCTCTCAATAAGGTCCCCTTTTAAGAGAGCCACAATAGGGTTAAGAAGGGTCCCCTTTAAGGGGTCTCCCTACTGCTACCTCGGACGCTCTGGGGCCTCGTCCAGGGGTGCCCAGCGTACTGCGGAAAACTCCGCCTGCGGAATTCGGGAGCTCCAGGACGACATGAGATCATAACATAGGGTCAAAGCATACCACTACCACTACCACTACTGCTGCTACTACTACTACTACTACTGCTACTACTGCTACCACCACTACCCCTAAACCGTAAACCCTAAACCCTAAACCCTAAACCCTAAACCCTAAAAGGTCCCGTATTGCTTGAGCTTCTAGGCTCAGCTCCGGGCCTTCTCACCGCCCAGGCCGCTCAGATTGCACACCTGCCACTTTAGAAGTTTAGGGTTTAGGGTTTAGGGTTTAGGGTTGGGTTTCACGGACAGGGACTAGAGTTTAGGGCTCACTGGTTTGGGGTGGGATACCAGGACCCCAAGCGTCCTTCAAAGGGGCCTCATGTTCGTCTTTCAGAAGTACTCAGAGGAGATGTCTGAAGCGGGTTGTTGCCTCAGATCTCTTGCCCGTCACGAGCTGCCCCGAAAGCAATCCAACGATCAAAACCCGTCCTAAGCCCTAACCGAAACCCTAAACCCTAAACCCTAAACCCTAAACCCTAAACCCTAAACCCTAAAACCCTGCAGCCGTTAACCGTAGAACTCTGCAGCCGTCGTCTCAGCAACTCAGCAACCCTGGCCTCCGTCGGATCTGCTTCGACAGGTAAGTGGAACCTGTGCTTCATATGGATGGTTGTCAAAATTATGGTCCCTTTTGGGGTCCGTAATATAATACGGCACCTAATATTTAGGGTACCCAAAAAGGGACCCTAATTCTGACAACCACCCATATGTCGCATGAAGACGTTTTTTTTGGCTAAAGGGTTTAGCTTAGGCTTTGTGGCTAAAGGGCTTTGGGTTGAGGGTTTTTGGCTAAAAGATTTAGGGTTTAGGGTTTAAAGCTCAAGGGTTCAGGGTTGATGGCTAAAGGGTGTATGATGGGTTTAGGGTTTATAGGCGACGCGGCTACAGCGTGTGGGATGGGTTTGGGGTTTAGGGTTGGCCCCTAAACTTAACAGCCTACTGTAGGGGCCTTAATCATTAGAGTAGGGTTTTGGGGTCCTTTACAGTACAGTTATAATAAGGAACCCCCAAAATAATATAGGTAATCATTCAGGCCCTCATGTTGAGGCCTCATTAAAGGCTTTAGGTGCCCTCCTTTGACGCCCAAAGCATACCACCCTTAGCCCTCTAGTGAGGACTTCAAAGCGCATGCCGAATGCCTTGCAGATCCTGCCTAGACCTTGAATTCTAACCTTCTCCTAAAACCAAAACGCTACATCCTAAACCCAAAACCGTGAATCCTATAAACACCAAAAAAACTTAACCTAAAACTTAAATCCTAAACTCTCAATCCTGTCGGACGGAGCAGCAGGACGAACTGAAGGATCTGGCCACTGTAGCCTTCTTTTCTCAACCAGCCACCATCAACCTGGAATCGAATTTAGGGTTTAGGCTTGACCTGTCGCCGAGAAACCTAGCATTTTCAGTTTCCTTGCAGTGGAAATTCTATATGTATACATGTGTAGTATGTATCTATATATATATATATATATATTTGTTTGTTTATTTATTTAATTCCTTAAAGCGGTGAGGGTTTTTTGGCCACAGAGAGGGCTTAGAGTTTAGGGTCTAGGGTCTTCACCCTCAACCATCCAGCATCAACCTGGACTTGCACGCAACACGCGCAAGCGTGCAAGCGTAGGGTTTAGGGTTTAGGGTTTAGGGTTTAGGGTTTAGGGGTTTAGGGTTTAGGGTTTAGGGTTTAGGCATGGATGGATGGATGGATGGATGGATGGATGGATGGATGGTATCGAGTTCAGACTTGAAGAGTGCTCGAGTTCCGGCTGCAGGTGTAGAGCTTATAGGGAAACCCTAAACCCTAAACCCTAAACCCTAAACCCTTACAGTAAAGGGTTTGAGTTCACGGTTGAGGATTTTAAGGTGTAGGGCTGTGGGGTTAAGAGTTCAGGTGTAGGGGTCTTGGGTCTCGGGTAAGGGACCTAAACAGTTAGAATAGGGTTTCATAGCGTTTAAAGGGTTCTATAAGGGCTAAAATAAGGGTTTAGGGTATTATAGGGGCCTTAATAATTACAATAGGGTTTTGGGGTCCTTTAGAGCACGGAATCCCCCAGTGAGAGCCTGGTAGCAGCAGCTGGTGCTCTCAGGCAGCTCCAAGACGAGCTTTAAGCCGGATTTGTCATCCAGGCCCACCTGCTCGCTCGGTTCACGAGGCCCTAAACCCTGAACCCTAAACCCTGAACGCTTAACCCTAAACCCTAAACCCTATAAACCCTGAACCCGGAATTCTCAAACCCTCCCGGATGAGGGTTTCGAGTTAGGAGCTTGGGGTTGAAGATCTAGGGTCTAATATAGGTGCAGAGTTTACGGGTTTAGGGGTTTAGGGGCTTAGGGTTCAGGGTCTAACTATAGGGTTTAGGGTTTACGGCTAACTATAGGGTTTAGGGTTTAGGGTTTGGGGTTTAGGGTTTAGGGTCTGACTATCCGTGGAAAGGGTGCGCAGGGACTCCCACCCTTAATCCAGGGTGTTACCCTCGACTTTTAAAGTTCTTAAAATCTTTCTTTTTTTGCCGGACTGATATTGCTGTGAGAAGCAATGCTGCAATTGAAAGTGCTACAGGTAGTCTTGTGGTCTGTCTTGCTCTTCTGACAGCACCAAGAGATGCAACATGAGGCATCCTAAAACCTAAACCCTAAACCTAAACCCTAAACCCTAAACCGTATCGCTTCGAACACCCGCCGGACTGCAATGGAACTGCCCCCCTAAAGCATGAAACCCTAAAGCCTTCATAATTAGAATTGGGTAATTATTGTAAGGAGCCCCCCCCCAAAAAAAATATAGGTAAGAATTTAGGCCCCTATAATATGTGTATATATATATATATGTAGTTATATATATATATATATATGTATATAATTATCATACGGAATCACCACAAAAATAGTATAGGTAATCATTTAGGACCCTGCATTATGCCCAGTTTCGCGGTTGCTGCGCTTCGGGCTCAGCTTCACAGCTAGGGGGGTGCAGGCCCCTTGTCATTGGGAGGTACTTGAGCACCCATCATTCTCAAGAACTAATTAATATAGGAACCTGATGAAGAAAAACCTGGGCCTTTATGGGGGTTCCTAATATGAGTCCTAATATATATTGGGGTGATAGGGCCAGGGTTTCTTAACCAGGCTCCTACATTACAAGCTTAGGATTTAGGGTTTAGGGTTTAGGGAGGGTTTTGGGTTGTACCCAGAGAACCTGATACCCCGTAATTCGGGAACATACCTTAACTCATAAGAATAAGGCCCCGATAATTGAAGGTAATTATATCCATTAATTAAGGGGCATTGGGCTCTCTGAGTACAACCCAAAACCCTGATTCCTAAACTCCTAAGCCCAAGTACGCAGTAGAAGTGTGGAAGGACAAGCCAGCCGCCTGCTACTGGCAAGCTTTGGAAACGCATTTTATCTCTATAACCCGATCGAGGAGTCTACGTTGGAACGCGCCGCTCTGCTACCGGTGACACCAGAAAGCCAATTACAGGGACGATCATGCCGAGAACGCGAGAGAACGCTATAGCGAGCGGGTTGCTTTCGCTTAACAAGGTTGATTTAAGAGGGACACAAGGCGGGCTTACGTCTCTGGGGGAACCGGTATTGCCTCAAGGCTAACCCACAAGACCCTCCAACCCAGCCTTGCGAGTTGGGGTCCGACAAGGCAGAGAAGTCCTAGCCTCAAAACCAAAATGTTAAGCACAGCGACACAGACCCCCTATGTCCAGGCCCTGAAACTCGAAACAAAAGAGGAGACCCGAACCAGCCCTGATCCCTGAACCCTTTAACATTTTGTCGGAGCCCATGCGCGAGAGAGTGCCGCCCAGACACTGGCCCCGCGGCAGAAAATGAAACAGCAAAAGAATTGAGGCTGTCAGGCTCGAAGTATGCGACACTATACCCTAGCCATTTCATGTTCAGCTCTTTTGATGTCTTTGCGAATTCGGCCCTAAACCCTTCAAAGGGCTCTGGCCCTTGAGGTTTCGAACAGACAGCATCAAGTATTGGTTGGAAACGGTGGGCCAGAGAAGGTCGCAGAAGGCGTTGCTTGCGACGCACCACAAGGAAGTACTTGTGGTTGTCTCTGACATGGCCACAAGGATAAACTGGAAGAAAGCCAAAAAGGGCCTTCCGCCCAATCGACGATTGGGTTTCCCCTGAGTCCCCAAGGATCCAAGTTGGCTGCGCAAAAACGCAGCCTGGATCAGCAAATATCGGAAGTTCCAACGTCGTAATACTAGAAACAATACTAATTCATACAACATTAATGGTTGCAATAATAACAGTTCCAGTAATCGTACAGTGGCTATATTATGGTGATAAAAATACAGACATTATCTCCGCAATAAAGATAGCACCAATAAGAGAAGTGACAATAGTAATAATGAACATGGTATATGAGGCTTCAACGACTTCATCCTGATCCGTCGCCTTACTCCCGACATTCCAAAACACCATGCCCCTAAGCTGTGCTTCAGAAGTCCTCGTTCAAAGAAAAGGCACTCAGGGAATCGGTGCCACCAGCCATCACACCTGCCTGATGGTGAGTGATCGAAAATCTGGGGCTTGGCATGTGGGGGTTATCATCTGGATTTAGGGTCCAGCTGTCCCTAACCCCCCAGGTACCTACTATATAGGGCCCTAGGGGCTCTAGTACCCTATATAGTAGGTACCTGGGAGGTTAGGGTGTGATTGCTTTGAGAACGACCACGACCACTCTTGATCTCTCGAAACAATTTATGAGATGGTTCACCCAATTCACCATCTGCTGTGCTTCTAGCAGAGCCCTGCAAAGTACCCTGAAATGAACCCTATTCAATCATCAAGGCCCTTAAGCCCTAAACCCATATAGTAGCCCTTATAGAACCCTTCAAGGAACCCTTTAAAGGAACCCTATGAAACCCTGTTAAAGCCGGCAGTCCTTCTGGTACTCGCCCACGCGCTTCTCGAAGAAGTTCGTCTTGCCTACCCCGCAAGCTCGTTGAAGATCCCATACCCGACTACGACCCTAAACCCTAAACCCTAAACCCTAAACCCTAAACCCTAAACCCTAACGTAGAGCCCTTGAGGGTTGAAGGGCTTCAGGGCTTGGAGTTCGAGGTATAGGGTTTAGGGTTTTTGGTTTAGGGCTTGAGGGCTTTAGGATTTGAGGGTTTTAGGGTTTAGGATTAAAGGGTTTTAGGGCTTTAGGGTTTAGAAGTTTAGGGTTTCGGGTTGAAGTTAGGTTTCGGGTGTTTCACTTTAGGAGGGACCTGTGAACTCAGAGATTAATGTAGGGGCTTAAACAATTACCAATGCTCTTTTTTTTTTTGTTGGGGGGGGGGCTCCTTGTTAGAATTATAGTATAATAGATCCCCAAACCCTATTCTGGCTATGAAGCCCCCCTAAACCCTAAACCCTAAACCCATTAGATGAGCTTCAAGATGAAGGGCCCATGGTTGCAAGGCGCAACCATGGAACCCCCCCCCCCCCCCGCTAGGCCAGGATTCTGGAGGCTGGTTACACTTTAGACTTTATAGGGTTAGTTGGGTTTAGGGTTTAGGGTTTAGGGTTTAGGGTAATTTAGAGTTTATAGGGGTAGTTGGAGTTAATGTAGGGGCTAGGGGCCTTTTAAAGAACCCCCCTCAAAATAGTATAAGTAGTTATTTAGGATTCTATTCTAGGGTTATTATCCAGACACAATCAGGGGATTGTTAGAGTTTGGAGTGGTGTGATGCTTATAACCAGTTCGTGGCCTCTTGTAAAAGTATACAGCCTGGGCAAGCGTGCCTGGCAAGGTGTTTTATCTTGAGACAACCAAGCAGCAAAGGTCTATCTGCAACCCAAAGTACCTATGACTCACATTTGTTTAGCACCAAGTACTATTGGGCACCCCTAATGAACACCCCATGAAGTTTACACGCCCCTCTAAGCCCAATTAAAGAAAACTCGAAATAAAGAGACCGGGCAGGCCCTGCAGCGAGATCAGCTCCATCCAATCGAAGGGATTCGTCACCCCGAAGATCCTCAAGGAAATGAGGAAATCGACACACCTCCCACAGTTTCTTTCCGAGTTCCTGTCAGGATTTCCTTAAAGGGCCCAAACAGTTCGGTTTATAAGATGTTCCAGTCTTGGCTGTTCATTGGCTTTGTGGCTCGTTGGCAACTTCTACGAGGGTCAGGAGAGAACTCCAAATATTCGCACGAGAAAACCTAAACCCTAAACCTATAAACCCTAAACCCTAAACCTCAAACCCTAAACCCTAAACCCTAAACCTAAAACCCTAAACCCTAAACTCTAAACCCTAAAACGCTAGACCCTAAACCCTAAACCGGTTCGGGTCGGGGATCCTTCTGCCCCCTTAGTCTGGAATTCGAAGAAGCCGAACTTTGCTGTCGAAACTACCCATAGACTCCATAGTAGTTCCATTTGGGGGATTACCTTATAGGATTCTACATATGAACCCCAAAAAGGAACTACCATGGGGCCTATGGGTAATGTAGGGGCCTTAATAATCAGACTACGGTTTGGGGGTCTATTATATTATATTGCTAATAAGGAACCCTCCCAAAGTACTGTAGGTAACTATTTAGGCCCCTATATTAAGTCTGAAGAATACTGACGAGCACAAGCCGTACATGAGTGGTGCATTAATGTTCGCGATGGTGGCTTGTGGCGCTGTAGAAACTACTCTAACTATGTATTATTTAGGGTTTAGGGTTTAGGGCTATGGGTTTAGGGTTCTTCATAATTCAAGCCCCTCATAATTAAGCCAGGTATAGTGGAGGTACCCCAGCCGCTGGGCAGCCTCCATTGATGGGTTGTGGCAATAAAGGAGCAGAGGGAATTAGCATAGCAATGGGGCCCGTAATGATCAGAATAACTCCGGTTTAGCGTTTTAGTTGTCTGATAGTAGAGCTATACAGAAGCTCTGTGGGCATAGTACTACAAATTGTTCGACCTCTGTTTGTGAATAAGTAATACGACTACTGTAGGCTTTGTAAATTAGATACTACAGTCTGAAAGGCCAGTCGAAATCAGACCTGAAACCTGTGGAACATCTCCACGATACGGCTAGATGCGCTGCCCGTCAAAGCAAAACGACAGGGACTGTAGGCAAGGAGCTTGCTGTGGCCAAGGGCTGTTAGGAGTCGGTCTGCAACAAACTCGATGTACTGCGTCATCAGATCCTGGCAGTTCGACACTCGGACCTCCCTGCGGGCTCTCAGTCGGTCTCTGTCCTATAAGACTCCAACATACTCCATGCAGAGTGTTATGGCTGCAAAAAATCGATGGTAGATTATAGCACATTGTAATACATGGTGTACTACAGTACACCATTTTTCAATCGCCATGCATGTACTATATTATAATACACCGTTATAGTACATTATGATGCATTGTAGTATACTATAGGAGATTAAGGAATAGCAGAGTACAGAAGTATCGTATACTACCAACAGCGGCCTCGGGCAAACCAATGTCCCAGTCTGGAAAGGTCTGTCAAAGCCGAAGACTTAGCTTGCGACAGTAACACAGGTGCGTGCCTACCCATGGCCCTAACGTAGTTCCTTTTTGGGATTCATATATAGAATCCTGTAAGGTAATCCCAAAAAGGAACTAGTATCGGCCTATGGGTCAATAAATGCCAATACTACTTGGGGGGCCCCTTAAAGATTCATTGTAAAATAATTGTACTCCAGAACCCTATTTTAATTGTTAAGGCCCCTATATTGGGTTCTTGCCTGCGGCAAAACAAAAACGTAGGATGCTCCATATCAAACCAGACTGGCTCCTTGCAACAACCGTTGGATGCATTGCACGCTTGAGAATGTTCTCAAGGTCGCAAAGAATCCCTAACAAATTGGGAAGTTGTAAATGTTCAGAGGCTGCCTTCAGGAGGGCATACGTATCTGGACCCTACTGGTAGGGTAGAGGACAGTAACACCAGCCCTTTCTCATTATGAAGGCCCCGATATAGTATGTCCCATGTTCTCTCCTTGTTCATGCCGACGAGGTCGCACGACAGTGCGTCACAAATGAACTTGCGCTCGACCTCAACATGTGGGCTCGCAGAGCGCTACGCAGGGACCACCCCACACCCTCTTTTAATTACGGAAGCCGTGAGCAACTTGAAGGCTCCCCTACCTATACTCTATTGTATAAAGCCCTACCAAAACTCAGAGAACTCTCACCAAACCCTGGAAGGACGAAGGCACAGAAGCTTTTTAAACACCCTATAAACCCTAAATCTTAAACCCTAAACCCTAAGCCTTAAATCCTAAAACTCAATCAAACCCTAAACCCTAAACCTTAAACCCTAAACCCTAAATCTTAAACCCTGAACCCTAAACCTTAAACCCTGGATATCAGAAGGAGTTCGGGCCTCGACGGCTCCTCGGATGATGTCGTGGACAATTTCTTCTGGCAGCTTGTTCTGCAACCTCCGAGCGCAGGAAAGGGTTTAGGGTTCAGGGTTTCGACTGCTTTGGACTAGAATTTTGAGATTTGTGTTGCAATTTGTGCAGTTTAGGGCTTATAGGGTCTAGGGTGTTGAGACTGCTCTGTAAAGGCTCAGGGGTGCAACGTGCAAGCTTGTCTGCTTAGATTTTTCGCTTCAGTCCACGGCTTACGTCAACTTCGGGGCCAGGGTGCTTACAACAAGGTCCAGTGTGTATGTCCTACCACCACTGTAACGAGGAGCTCTGCTTTCATGCTCCGAGGGTTAGGGGTTTGGTGCTGAGGTAGGTCTGCAGCGGCCAGGTAGCGACATTATTATTATAAATTATTAGTATTATTATTATTATTGTTATTATTAGTATTGTTATGTTTTCAGACCATTTTAGGAGACCCTGCCACCCCAACAGGCATCTGACTTCTCGATTGCACCCTGTAGGCTGCCTGGAACTGGGCCTAGAAGTCCAACACCTCCTGATGAAGACCCCGCCAAAGGCATTTCCAGGCACAAAACACGCATCTTGCTGAGCAGCTGTACAGTGTAGTGTAGGGGCCTTAAAACAATGAGTTGGGTTTTGGGTCCCTTTATAGTATAAGGAGCCCTGGGGGCATAGTATTGGTAATATTGGTTTAGGGTTTAGGGTTTAGGGTTTAGGGTTTAGGGTTTAGGGTTTAGGGTTTAGGGTATTGGTAATATTGGTAATTATTTAGGCCTCTACATTGACACTTGCAGCGTGTCGGTGCTCAGCTTCTGCACTCTCGGCTGCTAGCAGACTCATACTTTGGGGTCAGGGGATTGCAAGGCCCTAAATACTAAACCACGCCCTAAACCCTAAACCCTACACCCTAAACCCGAGACCCTAAACCCTAAACCCTAAAACCACGTCCCAGCGGCATCTGGTACAAGAGGCAGGCGAAGTCTGCATGGAGTCCTTCGTCGCGCGAGATCAACCTGAGGGGGCGGTGATATAGGGGCCTAAATAATTACCTATACTATTTTTTGGGAGGGGGTTCCTTATTATAGTTATAGTATGAAATACCCCAAAACCCTATTCTAATGATTAATTAAGGCCCCTGCAGTATCGGCATGGAATGATTTTTCACTTGTGGAGGCTCAGGGTAACTTCTAAGGCCCTTACAGTAAAACCTAAACCCTAAACCCTAAGCCCTAAACCCTTCAAAAGGGACTGATGGACACCCGGTAAATCCTTCGGCTTCAGCTCAGCCAAAGACGGGCCGACACTTTGGAGGGGTCGTTTGGGGTTGATGTCGGATTCCCGGCTCTTCCTAGACCCCCCAACTACCCACTAATATACACTAAATACCCACAATTAAGGACCATAAGGGCTCTATTAACCCTAAACCCTAAACCCTAAACCCACCATTAAGGACCATAAGGGCTCTGTTAACCCTAAACCCTAAACCCACAATTAAGGACCATAAGGGCTCTGTTAAAGGG
>CAJNDV010032753.1:7981-34565 GCA_905221635.1 Symbiodinium sp. CCMP2456
ATTCATACATACATACATACAGACAAACATACATACATTCATACATTCATACATACATACATACAGACAAACATACATACATACATACATACATACATACATACATACATACATACATACATTCATACATTCATACATACATACATACATACATACATACATGCATACATACATACATACATACATACATACATACATACACATACATACATACCATATCATACATATATACAAAAAATATACATCAAGGCATGCATGCATTCATGCATGCATGCATCAATTACCTCATCCATTCAATCGTTCATACATGCAGACATACCCCTGCTACGTTCACTTGCATGCACAGATGTGTTTATGTTTAAATGATGCGAACATACACGAGGCACACAGTCTTGTTGGTGCATAAAAGACAAATTCACGGATCAATCGATACTGGAGCCGTATACTTCATATGATGTGGGGCTTGGAAAGATCCCTACCTGAAGAATGGGTTGGCGCCATCTGAGACATCTACCTGCAGGATCGCGGGGATTTGCTCGCTAGGGTTGTGTGTCCGTTTACCCAGCTCTGTTTTACAGCAAACGAGAGAGAAAGAGAGGTCGAAGATCTAAACCGTAAACCCTATAATTATTGCCGTGGGGACCGACCCCAAATCCTAGTCCTGTCCAGTCAGCGTTCCAGAAATGTCCACATTCCGACAAACATGCTACTGAAGCCTCAAGGGGTGCCCAGATAGGTACGAGAGGGTCAAGCAATGCATGCGTGCATATTGGAAACATATCTCAGGGCCGTCCATACCTGGACTGAAACATACCACACAACCTATTGCCATCCTCAAGTCCCCGGCATTATGTCTTTTCTCGACAAGGAGATAAGATCTCCAACTCCGACACAGGTTTCTAGTCGAGGGATTATTGTTTGAAGCACTTCCATCCTAAAGTCACCGAGTTCTGGTAGCAGCAGCAGCAGCAGCAGCAGCAGCAGCAGGAGTAGTAGTAGTAGTAGTAGTAGTAGTAGTAGTAGTCGTCGTAGTAGTAGTAGTAGTGGTAGTGGTAGTAGTATTAGTAGTAGTAGTAGTAGTAGTAGTAGTAGTAGTAGTCGTAGTAGTAGTAGTAGTAGTAGCAGCAGCAGCAGTAGTAATACTCATGAGTAGTGGGTGTCGGTTCAGAGCTTTCACGATCAGGCAGCACGACGCAGGGGAGAGGAAGAGGCTGAGGAGGAGCAAGCCAGGCAAGTTGCAGCCGTGTTTATCTTTGACTGCTCCTTGGACCTCGTCAGTATTTAAGGCTGAAATGAAGTTCGGTCTGTGGCGCTACATGGTCATTGCACGAATTCCTCTAGACGTTATAGCTATACTTCGACCGGAAACAGCTCCTAAGTCCAGAGATGTCTGCATAGATGGCAGGGATGGGCTCCAGCAGCCTAAACGCCCTTCCCCCAAGGTCCCGCACTTGCCTTAAGGAAACACTGTTCCGATAAAGCCAGGCACCCTGCTTAGGGTACATGGAGCATGGGAAGTGTATTCAGTTTTGGGGTCTGATTGCTTAGGAAGGTTTCTCCTTTGTCTTTCAATGTTCATTTCATGAGTGAAGCTTCCCGAAACCATGATGCAACTGTTCAGGCCCTTACATTACTGTAAATAATTGCCAATTTCATTCCTTAGGGTTCCTTATATATTATAACTATAGTATAATATATCCCAATACCCCATTCTAATTATTAAGGCCCCTACATCATGTGTCCTGCTTCCGTGTTCTGTGCTCGGCGCCTGCGCGATGAGGCTTTCCAGACATCGACCTTAGCTCCGAAGCCTAAACCCTAAACCCTAAACCCTAAACCCCAGACCCTAGACCCTAAACCCTAAACTCAAGTCCCTAGACCCTAACCCTAAACCCTAGACCCTAAACCCTAGACCCTAAACCCTAGACCCTAAACCCTAGACCCTAGACCCTAGACCCTAGACCCTAAACCCTAAACCTTAACTCCGAACCCTAAACCCTAAACCCTAAGCCCTAGACCCTAAACCCTAGACCCTAGACCCTAAACCCTAAACCTTAACTCCGAACCCCCAACTCCGAACCCCCAGCTCCGTCCCAACTCCCTGAGCCTCCTCATGATTCTCCTTGATAATTCGAATAGGGTTTGCGGTTTAGGGTTTAGGGTTTGCGGGTCAGACATGCCTTGATATCCGAAGAGATATACTTTTGCACTTTGGGGATGATCCTAACTCGTAAAGAACTAGAAGCTCAAGTATTTTTGGGGTTTGTGGACGCTGCAACTAAGATACTAACTATGGATACTCGAGTGAGGAATATCAGAAGATTGTCGCGACTCTTTCAGATCCCTGGTCCTTAAGACCGCCGTGTTTAGGGGTTTAGGGTGTAGGGTTGCGCCATGATCGCTTCCGAAAGTGATCAGGAGTTGGCAGAACTAGGTTGCGTTCAACGGTATCTCGAGCTGTACGAAGTGCCGAAGAAAGTTCTCATCCACGCCCCGCCCCTGCAAGTACCACGAATCGTGGCGACTTTGCTTGTGACGCTCGTCGTGGTGGTGTGGCTGATTACCGGGCTACGTTTCTACGAGCTGAATGATATTTCGATCTCGAATTCCTTCCTTCAGCTCGCTCCTCCATTTGGTATGTTGGCTTGCGATGGCTTTGATTTCAACTGCGACGACATACCGAGCAAGAGCAACAATATTCCTAGTTATTGCATGGAAGCTGCGCTGAATCGCACGCAGACGGTCTTGCATCACGATTTTTTCTCACGGACGAATGGGTACAACAAGGATCGCTGGCCGTTCGGACGACCGGATGTCACAGCAGTGTGCAAGCGTTTCGATGCCAACGACGTGCTGGAGGAAGAAGGACATCCTCTGATCATGACTGCGAGGACGGTGGTGCCGCAGAGTAGGTGCAACGGCATCGCTGGTTTGGACTGCATCTGGCGAAATGCTTCTCAGCTTTCCTTCAATTGACGCTTCAGTTCTCTGTTCCGGCTCAACGTTGTGCCCAATGTAGGGGCCTTAATAATTAGAATAGGGTTTGGGTTTTTTGTTATACGTTCAGTATAATAAGGAACCCCCAAAACCCTATTCTAATTTTTAAGGCCTGTTGGCTGAGTGAAGGTGGGTTTCTCGGTGGAGTTCGTGGAAGATGTGGAGACCTTCTGGCTTGTTCTCCGTCACGAGGTCCAAAACGCTATAAGCCTCGTAACTCCAAGCCAAAGCTCTAAGCCGCCACAACCTGAACCCTAAACCCAAACTCCTAAACTCTTATAATTATAAGCCCTTCAACTCTTGAGTCTTAGGCCCTAAACCCTTTACGTAAGCCCTACACCCTTAAACCCTATAAACCCTAAACCCAGAACCCTAAGCCCTAAACCTTGAACCCTATAAACCCTAAATAAAGGTCATGGCTGAGGGCGTCCACCTTAGAAATCCGACCAGCGCTGGATATGTCGTGGTCAATGGAATCTCGGTAAATGTCTGAAAGGGCGTCAAGGACCTATATATAGACATACATAGATATGTATAGGTATATATATATATATATATATATACTCTCTCTCTCTCTCTATATATATATATATGTATATATATATATATCTACAAATTTTGCTAGATGATGAAGTTGTTCAGGGTCCAGGGATTCGAGCTTGGTGTTAATATGGGGGGGATACCTACAGAAACCACAAGGGTACTTCATAAAATGGAAACTTGACTTGGAGACTGTAGACCATTAGACAACCAGGGTACGACTGGTTTTGCAATAGTCAGGGCAAGGCATTGGTTCACCGATCGATGTACGACAGCATATAATAATTACCTAATATTTTCGGGGTTCTGCACAATACTTCTAATATGTTATACCCCCAAGCCCTATTCTAATAAGGCCCCTACATTGCGTCTCGGTCTTGCGGGGACTTCGGCATTCCCGGCACAGAAAAATCAGCTTGAATTGACCGCCGAGGACAGACGTTCCGATTGCATTGCACTCACAGTGCCTGCAAAGAAGCGGGCATTCATCAGAATTCCGGGGATGTTCCGTCCTGCAAGAGTCTTGCGGGTGGCAAAGCCTGCTTCAGTTCGACTTATGCCGACTACCTGTCTTTGGACCTCGTTCTGCAGGCCGCCAACGTAACCCTGGAGTCTTGGCATTATGATACTTTATTCGTCGATGATATTCTTTTCTATTATATTATATGATCATACGGCATTGTGTTATAGCATGTTTTTGCACTGCATTACATTACATCTAATTTTACACTCCGTTCTACTCTATACTAGTATAATATGTATATATATATATACATACATACATACATACATACATACATACATACATACATACATACATATATATATATAGTCGACCATGGGTTCCAGTTCAGAACTGCGCCAGCCAACCTTGCCACCTCCAGAAGCGAAGCCGGACCCGTCGAAAACCCAGGTTCCATACCCGACATGCCACTAGCTGGAGGCAGGCTTTCCAAGGTGAATAAAAGGGCTTAAAGTTTTAGATAACTACGTATATTATTTTGGGGTTCCTTTTTATAGTTATGGTATGGTATACCGCAAAACCGCATTCGAATTATTACGGCCCCTATATGTATGTAGCTTGCTGAGGTTGCGGCGAGCTTAGTTGCTGTAGAAGTTTTCCGCGCCCTTCTCGTGCCACGAAGTCGCAGGGAAATTCTGGACGGCTTTGTACTAGGCATTGCAAACATTGATCGATGTCAAAGCAATTCTTCAAGGCCGGCATTGGCAGAAGCTGTCGTCTTTGTGTGGAGCAGAAATGCCAACCCTTTACCATGAAGCCCAAACACAAGGCGCTCATTCTCAAACCCTCACCCCCATCCACAAAGTTCGAACACCATGAATCTAGCCGTTACTACACTGAGAGACCCAGTAAGCCCTAAAGTGCCGAAGCCCCGCTTCAAGCCTATAAAACCTTGTGTGCCGATCTTCGACCCAAGCTCCACCTGGTACCCTAATAAACCTTTGGTCTACCATCAACTGCAAACCCTAAGCCCCTAACCCCCGAACCCTAAGTTAAACCCCAAAACTCCAAAACCCTAAACCCTAAAGCCTAAACGAGGCGAGCCGACTGAGCCGACGTCCAAAGTCCTCAAAATCCCCCCAAAAGCCCTCAGAGCCCCCGCAACAGTGGCGGCAAAGCAACCAAAAGCCTAGCCCGATACCGTGAACCGAACTAAACGACGTCGACGAAGCCATTCAGGACTCCCTGCTTCGAATGCCGGGAGACTCACACCGGCAGTCAGAGCCACAGATCTCTCGTCGCTACCTCGGGGCCTCCATCGCCATCGACATCCGCTACACAAACACAGCTCCTCTGCTCAGAAACTTCAGCAACCTTCAGGCCCCTAGGCTTTGGGGCCTAAGGTTTAGAGTATGTAGGGGTTTACGGTTCAAGTTTGGGGGTATTTCGGCATCTAGGCTTGAGGGTGTGAGGGGCTCTAGGCTTAAATCCTCAAACCTCGGTGCCACATGCATGAAGGCCCAAATCCAGTTGTACGAATCCAACGGATCCAGGGACCCTTGAAACATGTACAGGGCTTGCAAATTGCCTTCAAAGCCGCGTCGGCGCTCATCCCATGGTTTGACCGGGGGTTAGGGTTGAGGTGTAGGGATTAAGCCTGTCAGAGCTTCTCAGCCCCTAGATTTTGGTACCCTGTTCGGGAGACAAGCTCAATGTTGGGGCTAGGTTGAGGTTGATGAACTGTTGAAATGCACCCAACTGTCCTGTCCTCTCTTGCCCAGGTCTTTCGGTCTCAGCCTAGTGTAACGCGGCTGTCTTAGCAGAAAACCGCCAAGCCCAAACCCGAAAACTTATTCCAAAACCGTACTTGAAACCTTTGCAGCTTAAAGAAGCCCCGCCCGTAAGCGCAGCACGAAGGATCCGCTTTCTCTCTGGCAGTGGCCCAACCCCGGCTTGAAAGGCTTCCACGAGGGTAATTATAGGATGCTTAGCAGACCCTGAACCCTAAACCCTAAACTAAACCCTGGACTCTGAACCCTAAACCCTCAACTAAACCCTATAACCTTAAACTCTAAACCCTAAACCGAACCCTAAACCCGAAACCCCTAGCAGTCAGGGTTTCGAGGCTACTCAAGGCTTGGGTACGTCTCTCGGTTTGGGGTTTAAGCTTAGGGTTCAGGGGTTTAGGGGCTTACAGGTTTTAGGGTTTAGGGTTTAGGCCTTAGAGTTTTGGGTTTTGGGTCTTTGTGTGTTGGGTCATCCCTGAGTGTCCAAGTACCCTTGTCGTATATACTTTGGCTTTGCAGGCATCCTTGTATGAATACTTTAACGCGGAAGTACATGACGTACGTAAGAGATAGAGTATGGCAACATATTTGGTATGAGATAATGCAAGATAATATATAATATAAATAACATAATATGATCTGATCCAACTTATAACGTTCATAGTCCTATGGTATGATATGCTATGGCATGATATGACATCGGGACACAGACTGTTCTGCGCCAAGTGCTGTGGGGACTGTAGCCAGGTATTCGCTTGCTCTTGGGTTTGCCAGGGTTCCGACAAGTGAGTGTCCAGAAATGCTGGTGAACAAAAGCAGCGTCCCCATGGCATCCTAAACCCTGCACACAAGACCCTAAACCGTAAACTCCAATCCCTTAACTGTGAACCTTACCTAGAGAGTCCGGGGACTAAAATTTTAGGCGTTGATTGGAACAACTATAATTTCAGGCGATGAGAGAGATTTTAGGAGTTTCGGATAATTTACGCTTTTGTTGTTTCGGGTGGCTCGGGGATGATGTCGGCTTGAGTGCGTAGCTCTCTGGAGTTCGCAAATCAAGGATGTACCCTGGCACGCCCACAAACCCTTGATCTCTGAAACCCCATACCTGGTGAAGCCCCGTATAAAACTTTATGCCCTATAGAACCGCAAAGCCCTCTGAGAACCCTGACGCCTCTAAAACCCTAAGCCTGCACCCCCAAAAAAGCCGATACATGAGATAGCCGACATTTGTCCACCTGCTCTTCGCTTCGATCTCCGCAATGCATGCCGGGAGCCTAGCTCCGACCACGCTTTCTGCGTGGCTTGCAGTCGAAGCCCTTATTCTTGAAGCGCTTATGCAGCGAATGCCCTTTAATTAAATATAACTCCAGCACCCGACGCATCATGTTTCGTTGGTGCATCTTGCGTCCCATACGGCAAATTCGTCCTATGAAATCCTCGTTCATTTCGCAGTTCGTCAACAGAATCGAAGGAATCCTAGTCAAGCCTCGTTTGAGGTCATTTCGAAGTGATTGTGTTGCATGGTGGAGCATGTGAATCTTCGGTTTCAAAGCATATGCTGAAAGGCCATACTTGTGCAAACACAGCCAGGCCAGAAAGCCATATGTCCGTAGGAACGTAGATCCTAGTTCCAAGCTCGCCTGTGTACATGTCCTTGACCACCACATCGTGTGAGCATACATATGCTTCAGCCATTGATCGGCAGATTTAGCAGCGACATATATGGCGTCCAAAGCAACACGATCACTGTCCTTGCGCAGATCTTGCAGACAGCCCTTGGCCAAAACCATGAGCCACTGAATAAGGAGAACAGAATCGGAGCCCTTAGACTTGCACCATCCATAATGCTTCCGCGAGGGGATATTAAAAAACTTCTTCGTGAAACCCTGAAGGTTTGCAGACTTTCCCTGGCTCGCACACCAAAGCTTGAAGTGTCCATGCATCCTTTGGAGAACGGTAACAATCGAGTTGTTGATGTGTGTCGTTCCCTCGTTGAAGTACTGGAGCTCTGCTATCAGAACGACTGATCCAGCTATGAAGTCTTGCAAAACCCCGACCTTGAGGTTGTGAAAGATGTCTCTCCGTAGAATGGATTCAGGTTGTGATGCATCATAGGGTACCAAACACAATCCACTGTTCGGCTCTTGAAGCCACGGGCGTACTGTGTATACCGAGGGCTGCCAGGCCGGATCATCGGATAGATCTTCGAAGGGCAAGAGGGAAGATCCAGCCAGGCATTCGTGGCAACACATCACGTCTGATTTTTTACTGAGCCGTGCAAAGCTTCGATCCAAGTTTGCAATCTTAAGGTACCACGCCATATCTCCTTTGCAGCCGATCACTGCAACGTGCCAAAAGTGAGAACCAATTTGCAGCCCCTCGAAGAACAAAGATCGTAGCTGAGTAAAGATAACGCGAAGCAATCCATCGAGAACACCTTTCTTTTTGTAGAGCTTGTTGGGCATGAGGAAAAGGAGGTACTTCGTGAGGAAAGAGTGATATTTCAGATTCACAGATTGCCAGGCGCAAGGCGTGGCGTCCGCATTGCCCGGCTCACAACAGCTCCAATCACACTGTTTTTCTTTCTCGGTTTGTAAACCGAAGGGAGTCTCGAATGAACATACTGCAATGTTACCTTTGCGCACTCCCCGTCCCTCGTCTCCATGCAGCAGCATGGGCAGCGTCAAAGTCAAGTCCAAATCCGATTCCCGACTTTGTCGAAAAACCTCGTGTGTAGGATGCCACTTCTCGTAGCAATTCCAGAAGCTGCCTAGGAGCTCTCTGATCAACGGCATGCTGTCGTAGCCGCCAAAGAGCAACTCGGGTTTTTTGCTTATCAGGTGGGAAAGAATGTCTCGAGGGGCCAGGAATGGAACACTAGTTTCATCATCATGCTCATAGTTGGAAACTGCTATTGGCCAGTGCAAGCCCCATCGTCGAACAAATCTCTCGGCATCTCTGAAAGCGTTGCTCTTTTTGGAAGACGTCGGGCCCAGGTCCGATGGCCGATCCTCGGATGCCCTCGCGGCCAAGGACTGCAAAGTCGTGGCAGGGACCTGGGCTTTCAGTGATTAAATTCACTATCTAGCCAGCTATCTTTATGTAATACAATAGTTGAGGACCGGACACAATCAGCCAATGCTTCCGCATATGCCGCAACGTGGGATCCACAAGGTGGTTCAGGATCTAATCGGTCTTCACCTGGCTGTTTCATTATCATTCTTAGTCTTAGTATTAGTTTGCTGAAACCATGCAGCTCTGCATATTTCATCGGGCAGGAGTTTGCGCGTTGTTTTGTTCGCTTCATCTCTGACATCTCTGCACAGAAGTCCCATGGATGAAGCATCCATCCATCTAGCCTAATTTAGGGCCCACTCCAAAGTAAATAGATGTTGATTACTTAGTATACTAGTTTATAAATATATAAGCTACATCTAGATATGCATGGAGGAGTAAAGCCCTTCCCTAAAGAGCGCATATGCCCTCAGAGCTGCTGTGCGCACTGTATCAAGTGCGAAAAACACTTGCTCGGAGTAGCAAATGATATTGCGAGACGCTTGCTCGTAACAGCACAATCACTTCCGTGCCCGCTTGTTGCTGGCAGGAGTTTTCACTGGGGTTTCTGCTGCTCGCTTCGCTGCCGCTTTGGCCTTAGCTTTGCCTTTGGCAGCAGCTTTCACGAGTGCCTTCTTCAGGGCTGGTTTGCGCTTCGGCCCAGCAGCTTTCGGTAGGAACGGCCTGCGTAGCATTCAGGGATGGAGAGGAGGAGAGTTGGGCAGCAGAGAGGTGCAGAGAGAGAGAGAGAGAGAGGGAGGAACCAGGGGTTTCTCAGCCTTGACCTGGTCTCGAGGCCCAAAGACTCTGTCGCCCTCAGTCACGCATGCTTGGTCAGAAGACCGCATGCATAATTCATTGGGTTACATATGCTTCCTAGCTGGGGCTTGAGCTCAGACATGCGCTCGCCGACGAGGGTCTTGGCCATAGTCTGCATCCTCAGATGAGCGATTGCTTCAGGCTAGATAGTAAACAAATCATCAGATGAACCGGAAACCTTGATTAAACAGCTATACACACATGTATCATACAATCAAACTTATTCAACCCGATTCCCATCGACAACTATTTGATGTTTTGCAAGACGAACGGCTCCTTGGTCATCCCTCTGACCACACTACCACTGTAGAGGTCTGAGATCTTTTTATTCACCACATTCAGGGCATGCAGGTTCTTGGAGATGGCATCAGCAAACCTTATACCGCATGCTTGCACACAAAGACATGAAGCGAGTCCCTCATCGGGCATGAACTTTAGTCAGCGCGGCTAGTGGCTGCACTTGCACCGGTTCAAGCCGTTTCCCAGCCCTTCTCGGCTCCTCGAACCGCTCTGACAAGGCCTGCACCTTCTTGATGCGCTTCACCATGGAGGCCCTAGGTTTGGGGTGGGTTCAAGTATGACAATTCCAGGGATGATAGTCTTAATATTATATGGGGTCTATACAGTCTTTTCGGTGAAGTTTTCAGTGTTCCAGTTTGTGTGGGGCCCTTGAGAATTTGGCTGTTGTGGTTAGAAGAGCCTAGATTATGGGGTCTGTTTGTCATGGTCTGCTCTTTGGAAAAGAGCAGGAGGGTTTCAATAACATGTAGCAGCCGTGCCCTCCATAAACCGCTGAACTGTGTTAAAAACTGAAGCCTAGCGAGTTCTTATTTGAGCCCCATGCAGCCCAGCGATATAGAGCTGCTTGAATATATGAAATAAACCCCGGCCTGAGCAGCTGAAAACCAAAGCCTGAAGGCCGACCCGTGACTATTGCTAGCTGCTGGCATAACTGCAGACTCAAGAATAGCAAAGTAGGGACCCACACGATCTTGAAATTCTCACTGAAATCTACAAACCTCCGGTCCCCTAGACACCTGAACGGCAATCCTGCGAACCCCAAAGAACAGCTCGCTAGTGATGAAGAATAGTCGGTACATGTAGAGATACCTTTCATCAGGCATCCGAAGAAGGGCTTTGCAAGGGGATTGGTTGAAACTGGGGCTCGAGATCTAAGAGAAACCATCATATATTTAATTCTAGTCGAGACTCAAGATCTTGGGCAATGAGGTAAGCAAGGCTTCGTCGGGGTCATACTCAGGCATGCCCAGCTTCTTGCGCATCTTAGAAGCTTCCTCCTCTTCCTCTTCCTCCTCTGCCTCTCTTGCCTCCACATCAGCAGCTCCCAGATCCGAGGAAGATCCCGGCAAGCCTGCATGGGTTAAGACAGGGAGCATGCAAACACTAGTTAAGGTCCTATAAAGCACATAGTGTATGCTGCTGTCTCAAGACCAATACAATATGCAGGTGGCACTGGATGCGGCCTCTGCGGCCATCCGTGGAGTCTGGCGTCCCCAGCTCGCCGAGGCCACCCAAACCCTGCTCCTGCCAGCTGGCCTTCTTGTTCATGATCATCTTCTGGTTCATCCTTAGTAGGCTTTCTAGAGGGATGCTGGTGTCAGGACTAGCACAGTATTCTCAAAGACCAGGCCACTTAAAGTAGCCCTTCACGTGGCGTTCCACGTAAAAGAGCATCGTCTTTTCGTACGTGTCGCGCCTGTGCAAAGGCAATGTTGGTGTAGCTTGAGCCCAGCTAGTTTGTAATTATTCCCATATAGGCTATTAAAATTTAAACCCCCTGCTAGCTATAGTAGCCTCATAAACCATCCTAAAATAAACACCAATGTTGATGTTCATGGCCTCATCAATTGCTTCGGCTTCGTGCGGCAATGCTTTTTGATTGCCTCTCGCCGTTTCCTGAATCATTGGGGAATTGATAGAGACATGGGGCGCTTCGGGATGAACGCATCATACAGTTTCCAGGATATGGATGGAGGTCGGGGTCAACTGGGTCGAGGGATAAGATAAGCGTTCTAGGAAACTCAAGCAAAAGACTGTGATTATGCTGTGTCGTGCAATGATGCTACACCCGGTCTGTTGCTGTGAGTAGCCGTATATATGTATATACACACATAGAGTATGATCTATATTCTGTCTTTATATATATATGCATGCATATAAATATAGATAGATATATATATATATATATACACATACACTGTGTATATGTATATATATATATATACATATGCATATATATGTATATATGTATATATGTATGCATATTTTGTTCATCAAAAGATATACAGAACAATCTCTCACTCTCTCTATATATACACATAAAGCACATATATGTATGTGTGTGTAGAGAACATTATGTATGTATATATACATGAATATACATATATATATATATATATATATGTATATATCTGTATATCTGTATATAATCATATATATGTAACGTTAGATATGTACATCCATATCTACCTCGGTGCTACCAACAGTAGCGGTCCACAACTTATCTGTACGTGTGGACGACAATACAACGTAACGTGACTTATTTAAGTCAACTTGCTCGCTGATCCCTTCATCGATCATCTGCTGGTCAGAAAGGAATTCACCTTCCACCGTGATGTCACGCTCTTGCATCTCGGATCTCAAGACTTCGACTTCGGAGATGAACACCTCCTTGGGTTTAGTATAGCCGATATTAGTAACTAGCATATCATTTTGGGGGAGGGGGTAGATATAAACATGCTACCAGTGAGAATAGAACGGTATGAGTTTTGCCGATAAAGCGTCTGGATCATATCCGCACTGCTGGAATATCATCTCGAGGTTTTTCCGTTCTTTAGACCCAGGACCACGGTGCCACTCATCATATATCTCCTTCGTAACCTTCAGTTGTCCATTGCTCCTTGGCGTGAACACTCGGCGAGCTCTGGCCCGCATTGCATCCGGAGATATGGTTACCTCGCCCAGTTTGGGCTTGGACGCTTCGGGGTTCTGCAAGTCAGGGACCTCGGTTTCGACGGGCTCCGGAACAGCGGGCACAGCAGTGGTTGCGACAGCGGCCTGGGGCTTCTGGGGCGGGGTCGTCGGCGCGGGTGTGGCGAGAGCGCTTCCTGTGAGGTCTGTTGCAGGGGTGCTGGTCTCGACGGTCTTCTTCTTGTTGGGCGGGGCGGTCGGCGGGGTCTCGACGGTCTCGTTCTTCGCGGGCGGGGCGGTCGGCTCGTTCTTCGCAGGCGGGGCGGTCGGCGGGGCTGTGGCGAGAGCAGCTGTTCTGGGGTTTGCGGGGGTGCTGGAAGGGATGGCTGCTGGACCCGAAGCATTGAGTGGATTTTTCCAAAACTCCTCCTCATCCTCATCTTCCTCAGCCTCCTCGGCCTCTTCCTCTTCACACCCTTCCCCATCGCACAAACCTTCCCCTTCCTCCTCCATGTCCGCCTCAGGCGGCGCCAGAAGAGTGGCGAGATCTTCCTCCGAGAGGCCATCTAAATCGGCATTTTGCAAAGCCTCAGTGTTTGTCTTCTTCGGTTATTAAGATAGTGATAAGCACGTGTACATCTGTATATATGGACCTATCGACCTCGGATAATTTAGGGGTGTTTCTCTTTGCCAGCAAACAGACCTACGTGACACCAGCCTAATAATTGGTAACAAATCAAACTCTGTAGAGCAGCTATTCTGTTGCCAGGCACTGAAACTCGACTTCCGTAAATATGCCCCAAACCCCCTAAGGACTCTGATCCATTGATTCCTATCTTAAAAATAAACACTGTATATAGCCATGTTACTGGGAAGCTACGGAACCCTTACTTGAAAACACACAAGCTTTCATAAACCCTATATGACTCATTAGTTTGCGAACATTTAGGACCCTAGAGCCCATAAAAACCTATCCCCTCTATATGGCGAGTGTATGGGCAGGCTATGAAGCCCCTTCTCGAAACCATACCAACCAAACCACTAGACCCCCAAGCCCAATGTGGACCCTTATGAACCATAATCCCCTGAAGCCCTACAAAACTACATCCGGGCTATGAAGACTTTGTCCGGAGCCAGAGAGGCCTTCCTTTGATATACACACATATAGACATGCATGTATATACAGCTAATGTGTAGAAAAGTGTTTGTCATATGTGCCTATCTATCAGAACACATTTAACTATGTCAACGAACGACCTTTTATTGACATGTATACATCTGTATGTATGTATATGTATATATATATATATGCATATATGCATATACATACACATATACATATATACATGGAGAAACAAATACACATATACATGCAGACATACACACATACACATGTATTTGCATACACACATACATGCATGCATGCATGCATACATACATATACATACATACATACATACATACATACATACATACATACATACATACATATACATACATGCATGCATGCATACATAAGGAATGTATCTATGTATGTTTCAAATTGCACAGACATGTGGGCGTACAGATACATGTTGTTTATGTAAGAAACATACAGATGCATGTATTATGTTGTCCGATCTGCATCCAAAACGAGCAATAGAGAAAGAGATGGAGTTGGAGGTAGACATCTACAGGTAGATTGGACAGCTAGATACGTACCTGGGTAGATAGATAGAAGTATATATGCATGAAACCCTGAGGTGCAAGCTTGGCTTTCTGGGCCACAGCAGGCCCGTGCAGGCTTTTCGGGGCTCTCGGTGTTTAGGTTTCCGAAGGTTTTGGGGTGTCTTTATGGTGCCTATAGGGCCTATATAGGGATGGTTATGGAAATTTAGTATTTCAAGACTGCCTGTTCGGTTCGAGAATTAGTATAAGTCCCAGGCACTTCCAGCTGTCTCTCAAGGTCACTCGTCTCCATAGACTCGACAGCTTGCAAAGCCTGGGCATTGATAACGTCAAGCCCCTCCTGCAAGGTCTCCGTAGACCAGGCTTTGCTCGGTAAGCTCAGTGGCATTGAAGCGGATCCGGCCCAAAAACTACGTAAATGTAGCTCCCAAGCAGAGCCAACATTATCTTCAGAGTACCAGTTGTGTAGCATCAAAGCATGATGTGGGAAGCGGATACCCGGACTGTATATCGCCTAAGACCCATACGTCCCGCACCACAGTCACCGAGCTTGCACTAGAATATAGATACCTAAGAACACCCCCGAGCAATCCTCTAAGATGCTAGCTAGAGTTAAACCCTCGGCTGATGCAAGCACGCTTGGCACTTCTATGACAAGCTGCTATTCAAGCTTTTGCCAATCGTGGCGATGCAAAACTCCCGTACGGCACTAAGTGTGCGGGCGATTGCCTGGATGTGGCTGAATGATCATTCGTGGTCTGGTTCAGCTTTATCGCTGCAAAACTCACAACCACATCCAAATATGGGTCTCCCACACTGAAATGAGAAATACTCGTGGGACCATGACAAGAACTACAGAGACACTCGGTGGCTCTGAGAACAGTTCTGCAGCCGCTGGCATGATGACATCGAAGCCCTGTGCTGGGTATATAACTAGGATGCTTTAAAGATCATACCCCTAAACCTATACAAACCCTACAAACCCTATAAACCCTGTTAACCCTATAGAACCCTAGAATCTTGTACCCTATATAACTATATAGTTTCTTTAATTTCTAGAAACCCTAAACCCTATATAACCCCATATATAACCTAGGCTATTTATAAACCCTGAGCCCTAAGAAGCTTGAAGCGTTATAAGTAGTATCAATCAATAATATATATATATATAATAGTACCAATCAATATATATATATATATATACATATATATATATATAGAGCGAAAGGAAATCAATATGTGTCTCTGGACCTTGGACGATCATAGCTAGGTTTTCTTTTAGCCCAGAACTTCTATGAGACTTAGCTAGGCTTTGGGTTTAGGGATTGACAGAGCATCTGGACCGCTCGACAGTATAGGACTTCTTTGGGTTTAGGTAATATTTGGTTTCAGTTTGGGAAGGGGCTGGTTCGGGCTCTAAGTTTATGTGTAGGGTGATGTACAGAGAGTAGGAGTCCTTAATTTCTGATGGGCGGTATCAGCATTAATTTGGGGCATTAAAGGATTAAGGCATGGCCCTGATCCATTGTAGCACCCATTCTAGGGCGGGCACAGAACCAGTGCGAATGATCAGAGTTACTCGAGGTTAAGGAAACGGTGGCCACACATGACAGTATAAGCCGACCATCAGCCGTAGATATAGGTTCATCTGAAATCACCCTGAAACCCCGGTCGCCAATGTACGCCGTTTGGTCGCCAATGTACGCCGTTTGGTCGCCAATGTACGCCGTTGTTTTTTCCTATCCCGGCTGATCTCGACTTGAAACCTTCAAAGTATGCACAAGCCCGGCCCCTAAGCGTGTAGCGCTTCTGTGGTAGCCGTGTGGGGTTGTAGCCGGGGAGAGCACACAGCCCAAAACCGTAACGAGTTAAGTGCTCGAACCCTAGTGCCCAATAAAGCACTATATGTAGTGTTAGTCTGAACATTCTAGCAAAACATGAAAGACATAACTGCCGGCCTACAACTCCCTAGGCAGTAGAGACCGCCACATATCGGGCAGATCTAAATGCTTGCTGCCCCTCACATACCTCAGAGCGGAGGCAACCTCGGCCTCGTCCCAGTCGCTCCACCACATGTTCCGGATCGCAATGAATGCGGAGGAGTCTGCGACTTCCTCGGAACGGGGAGGAAACAGTTATAATCTATATAGCTTCTTAGGGTTTATAATATATGGGTTTGATTGGGGTTTAGGCTATAGTCTCTATAATCTAGTCTCCAGTCGGGGTGTCCAGGCTGGACCAAGGGCCGCGAGAGCATCAGAGTTGTCATTCCTACAGGGACTACTGGCTGGCAGCCCTAGTAAGATCTGTAGCACATATTCTAAATCTAAGTCATTCTGGTGCAAGGGATACGACCAACAACTGGCCCTAGAGGATTCCTGGGCAAATGGATCAAGGGTTCGTCTGGGGTTTTTCATATGTACGGTTATATAGGCTCCAGGGTCTATACTTGGTTAAGATTATATATCATTAATGTAGATAGGCATCTGGAAGGGTTATCTGCGATTCGAGGAAGGGATGTAGTACGAAGCATCGAATTGTCCTATATATGGTCCTAAGTTAGGTACGAGGAGTCTTTAAGAGGGCACGTGTTGGGCAATCAGGTTTAAATTAGGGTTACAAGGGATTATTATAGGATGTTGTTGGGGTGGGCTGGCTGCTGCTTCTGAAGTATCGAGTGTGCCAGAGACATTACAACTTTGGGCCCAGCTCGGGCAGGCTGCTCTCCTAGAGGATGAAGCCATCGTCACAGATCATGAGGCTTGAACATCCGGAGACATGAAAGTACCGGCAAGCGGCCATGGAAACAAGGTTTCAGCATCAGAAGACGAAAGCGCATCGAAGTATTGCACGAGTTGAAGGAGTGCGAGAAGTACAAAGCTTTCAACATGGCGATACCACGAGAGCTCAAGAAGTGATCGGAGCTATGGACACAACCCGACCGAGGAGCTCTACATTCATCAGCTGAAACACAGCTATCGCAAGCGAAACATTCCGCGATCCCGCAAAATCCTGAAACACAAACCAGACCCTACCTAGCTAGTATATGGATTGCAGACCAACTAAGCTGCCTACAAAGCACGTCATCAGCACCTTCATGGAATGTTGAACTAAGATCCTGCAACACCATGCAATGCATTTAGCTGAACACACAGCTGGCTTGTGCAAACCTGACCTAGGGTTCTAGGGCCGGTTTGAGAGGCTAGGGTTTCTTCTAGGGTTTCTAGTCAAAACCCGGAACCCCTGAACCCCAAAACCCCCCAACCCTAAACCCCAAGCAAAGCCTAAACCCAAAAACCCCCGAACCCTAAACAAACCCCATACCCAAAAACCACGAACCCTAACAAACCCAAAACCCTAAACCCCAAAACCCCCGAACCCTAAACCCCGCGAGCCCTAAACCCAAAAAAAACCCAACCCTAAACCCCGCCTAAACCCAAAAACCCCCGAACCCTAAACCCCATGCATAGGCTAGGGGTCCTAGGTTTGGGGTACTTTATGGCTACGTGTCGGCAAAAGTAGATCTAGAACTTCAGACATTCTGACATCTAATTGTGGAGGGAGGATTAAAGGTGTATATGCCCTCGATCTACATAAACCCGTAAAAGAACCCTGAATAAACCCATATATATATATATATACACCCCAACCTATTTCGAGCTGCGGTCTGCAGGGCCCGACCAGTGCTCTGGATCCTCGGCATCATGTCCACCAAAGCAGAGGCGAAGGCCGCTGGGTAAGACCTCGGGAGTGGGCTTCATTTTGTTTGGCATTTACATAGCTAGCGGGTCCATGTCATATATAGGAACTGCAGTTCATAGACAAGACACTGTGTAGATTTCAGGGCACGTCCTCCTTGGAACCGAGATTCACCGAAACGATCTTTGTAGCGCCGCACACTCTTAGCAGCGAATTTCCGATGGTTTCGGGATAGTCGTGCCCTTGTCAGCTTTCCGATCTGTGCATCATTCGAGATGACCAAGGTGCGCTTCATGTATGCAGACCCAAAAGATCGCATCC
Source organism: Symbiodinium sp. CCMP2456 (assembly GCA_905221635.1). NCBI lineage: Eukaryota > Dinophyceae > Suessiales > Symbiodiniaceae > Symbiodinium > Symbiodinium sp. CCMP2456. The sequence goes on from CAJNDV010032753.1 coordinate 26,264, forward strand.
AGAAGTACACTCTGTATACCTAAGAGACTTGCACAGCAGAAGGCCAACTGAGAATCAAGATTATATAGGACATAACTATCGTCGAAAGCAACCTAGCAGCAGGGGAGCCAAACCTTCTCAAGACTCGGAATGTGTCAGCCATCCTGGGGTAAAACTCCATGAGGCTGGATCGTGGCTGTTCCAGAATGTAGCATCCAGACATGGCGACGATGAGTTGCATTAAGAGGCAGGTCCTTGTCAGGGCCCGAAACAGAATAGACAAGCTAGTTTCAGGAAGCCCCGGAAATTCTTTGTATGCGTTAATAATGTGTCCTCGACACCATCATATTTGCGCGCTGCACGGATGGTACTTCAGGGTTTCCGGCCGGGGTGAGGAGGCTGCGCCCACTGGTTCCCATGTTGGTAAACACCCACGTGCTGCACACAGTGCCCAGCACCATCAACACCTGACCAAACTTGGCTTGCAGGCACAAGATCACGGCCAACCTGGATGGAGGCTGTATTTCAGGGGTTTGTGGTGAACATAGAGATTGAACCAACTACCTTAAGACCCTAAACCCTATATACGGCATAAGAGACCTACTAACGAGCTAGGACACCATAGGGATCAGGGCTTTCTAAATGTATTAGGCTACATCCCATGGTAAGAATCAAACACCAGCCACGGCCAACCACCTGAATTGACCAAGCAACGAGAACCCTGCGTCACTGAGAATGTCCATCGCCGAAGTTTGGGGCTTTCGGGAGTGTTTGGAGGTCTTGTGCTTGGATCCCTTGTGAAATGTCACGTCATATGCAGCACAGCGGTATCCTCGAGCCCTACCAATTTTCGAAATCCTCGCAATCCCTGCAAACATATCCAATATGTCCCACGACTTGCTGGAGCTGCTGGGCTTCGTGTAGGACAAGTAGAACGTCAGGACAATGAGCAGAATGAAGTCCTGGTGGCCACTTAGTATATGCCTTATATATTTCTGAACATAATATATGTATATATATGTATATATATATATATATATATGGTAAAGTGGTCCGTATATATATATATATATACACTATACATATATGTATATGTATATGTATGTATATGTATATATGTGTAAAAAACTACATATAAATACATATATTGTATGTATGATCGGCTCGCTTTGGTACGGCTAGCTAGTATACGTGTACATACACATATATATATATATATATATTATGCTAGGCTAAGCTAGGGGGAGGTTATATATTGTAGGGTAAGTAGGATCGGGTAGGGTAGGGAAACCCGCTAGGCAAACTACCGGTTTGAGAGGCTAGGGTTTTCTTCTAGGGTTTCTAGTCAAAACCCAGATCCCCTGAACCCAAAAAAACCCCCACCCTAAACCCCAAGCAAAGCCTAAACCCAAAAACCCCCGAACCCGAAACCCTTTGCGAGCCCTAAACCCAAAAACCAGGAACCCTAAGAAACCCAAAACCCTAAACCCCAAAACCCCCGAACCCTAAACCCCGCGAGCCCTAAACCCAAAAACCCCCGAACCCTAAACCCCGAACCCCGTATACAGACTCTAGATGAACCTATAAGGGGTGCGTGGGGCTATGCATTCTGTCCTTTGGCGTGCCCATGGCCACCAAGCGCTTCAGAACTATCTCTAGCTCGTCACGATTCATGGCACACAGCTACCGGGGACCCTAAGCCGCTGCAAGATCTAGCAAGAGGGCAGAAGCAAGAAAAACTGCGAAGCTTGCACTGCCGAACCACATACTGACTGCAATCTCAGCAATGCACAGGCGAGCCCAACTGAACTGTCCCATCCTCTCCCAAACTCAAACAGGCAGGCTAGACTTGGGAACCGGAGAAAGTAGCCCCGGGCCGCCAGGAAGCTTTGGAAGCGCATTGTGGGCAGCGGCACCTACAGGCAGAAATGGGAGACTCGAATATACGTGTTTAGATAAGAAATGCAGGAGGTGCCAGCAGCATAAGGGATCTTGTTCTTTTAAACTCCCCGGCTGCGTCGAGATCCGCGCCTTGTCGACACTTGAAAGGTTCAGCCCGCGAAGCTAATATACATGTAGCTCCGCAGGTTCTTGTGGCACAACAACTCTAGTTGAACTGCTGCTGTGAAGACATGGTGGCTACCGTAGACATTTAGCCTGGCTACCTGTTTAATAGGTTAGAGACTCAGAGGCCTACACCTATAATGCAAACCGCTGGGAATACTTTAGTCGCTAAAACCCCATAAGCCCTATCATAACCTATATAGTTCTATAAAGCTGCACACCAGTCTTGCAGCACGACTAAGTTCACTGCTGCGAGGCCGTCAAAATGTACATCGCATGCAATTGAGATCAGCTAACCCGACCTGCATATCGATGCAGCTCAAGTGCACCCAAGACCCCAACTCACATGAACACGAACACCGGCTCGGGAGCGAGTCGATCTAGGCAGCAGCATCGTCTCCTTGGCAGGACAAAGTGCGTTTGGCCGAAAGGTTTCATCGTGGCAGGACCCTGGCAGTCTGATTGAGCCTATATAGGGTTTAGGGTTTTAAGGGTTTAGGGGTTTATCGGTTTATATACGGGTATAGGGGTTTAGGGCTTATATAAGGGCTTTAAAGGGAGCCATGCTAATTGCCATGAAGAGTCGGTGCTCTGCACAAAACTTGACTGCCTGCTTCACCGCGATCTTCTGATACTTCTTGGGGTCGAGTCCCTTTTGAGACAGCAGCGGAAGTGTATCAGTCCAGAAGAGAGCCTTCAGGGCCACTCATATATATTACTTGCAGCTGCTAATGATATTTGAATTCCATTGCATGGGTTCTTTTTGTTTAGTTTTGTGGTTTGTAGGGATTAATTGAGCCAATATATTGTGTACTTACATGAAGCCGGCCGGCGATGTATCATCTATCAAAGTAGCAGCACCTCGTACTTGCTCGGGTACGAAAACTTCGGGGCCACGTAGTCAATGAAAGTGTTGCAGATCACATCGAACCGAAATCTCGCAGCCTCGCTATTCCCCGGTTTGCGTCCTGCGAAACTCTTGCGGCCCTCCTCGGCAGGCTGCACGTCCTGAGCTTTCTTCTGGTCCGCCTTGGCACGCTTCGCAGGGGGACTCTGCTCCTCAGGCTCGCTCTTCTTGGGCCTTCCGGGCCCTCTCTTACCCTTGTCCTTGGCCTGTGCCTTTGCCTTCCCCTTGGCCTTGGCCTTCGGGGCCGCTGAGCACTTGGCTTTTGCCTTGGCTTTGGCCTTTGGCCTGGCGCTCGGCTTTTTTTCGGCCTCAGCGGCCGGAGAGTACCGAACAGTTGCTGCGGCGCCCAAAGGACTGTCGGGCGCCTCGTCCTCCTCTGAAGCCTGGCTGTCGTCACTCTGGTTCTCGTCCTCGTCCTCGTCTTCGTCTGCCTCGTCTTTCTTTGTAGCCTTTTTGCCACGGCTGTCGCCTTTCTTTGTAGCTTTTTTGCCACGGCCTGGGCCATGACCGTTTTTGCCACGGCCACGTCCCCGACCCCGTCCCTGTGCTCGGCCACGGCCCCCCCGACCACTCTCCTCGTCCGCCTTTTTCTCCTTGTCGAACTTGCCACGCTGGTCGGTCCTCTTCACCATCTGTGCCTCCCACGCAAGGTAGCTAGCTAGCTACTTCTATTATAATGTTTCGCAACGGAACAATCGACTCTCAACAGGTTCCCAGCAGGCCTTGGGGTCAAATGTTTCCCATGTCGGCTCAGGATCGCAGGGCTTGGGCTCATCGGGTGTCTTTGCCTTGCTTTCCGCTGGCTCGTCTGTGTTGGTTTCCTGGCACTTTTCGGCTGGCTCGTCTGGCTTGGTTTCCTGGCACTTTTCGGCTGGCTCGTCTGGCTTGGTTTCCTGGCACTTTTCGGATGGCTCGTCTGGCTTGGTTTCCCTGAGCTTTTTGGCTGGCTCGTGTGGCTTGGTTCCCTTGCGCTTTTTGGCTGGCTCGTCTGGTTTGGTTTCCTTGCGCTCTTCGGCTGGCTCATCTGGCTCGGTTTCCTTAAGCTCGGGTGCTTGGGTTGATGTCGGTGGCTCTGGCTTGGCATGCTGTGGCATCGAAGCAACCTCAAAAGACTGAGCAGCAGCATCAGAATCGTACGGCTGTGTCTCCGCATCGTCGGGGACCGGCCCAGCACCTTAGACTAAAGGTCACGACTCCGAATGTATCCGCAAAAAGCCAAACCAAACTCTCATATAGCTACTCGTATATGTGTATATATATATATATATATACACATATCCAGGATACATGTGATATTATACATTTATATGTGCACTATCAATTCCTGATAATTGGTAACAACTTCGACCTTCTAAAACTAGCTATTCTGTTGGCAGGCATCTATATGCTCGATATCCGTAAATGGACACCCGAAACCCCTAGTTTGAGCCCTCATGAGTCAGAATGCCTAGAACCCTAACTTAAGTAATAAACATTCTATATAGCCATGCATGTTACTGGGAAGCTATGGAAGGAACCCTAAGTTTCAAAACATACAAGCAATCGTAAATAACCAAGCATTAGGACCCTTAAGCAAACCCATCCCCTGTAAATGGCGAGTCTATTGGCAGGCGATCAAGCCCCTTCCACGAACCATGCAAACAAAACCAGTAGACCCCCAGGCCCATTATTGATTTATAATATAGCTTTATGAAATTAAACCATAATCCCCTGAATCCCCACTTAAACTCAATCCTCGCTATTAATATCGACTAGCTACTGCTCGAAACGGTGGCTCCGTCCGGAGCCGCGGAGGCCTTCCTCTGCGCCAGCTGCTGCCTGTTGAGGGCTGATTGCATTCTTTTTCTTTCACTAGACTGGGAGCTTCGGATCATAAGGGATTTAATTTAGGAAAATATATCTCTAGAAGCCAACAGTGTACACAATCCCATACCCGATATATGGCCTGAGAAGGTCCAATCTCATCTGCACCACATATCTAATGCGCTGCCGCTTCGGGTCGATGTCCTCTTTGTCCCCTGCAAACACTTGCGGCTTCTTCCTGGCCAACTTTGCGCCTGCATCTGCTCGTGCTCCCTTGCTGTCCAAGGGCTCGGCTTGGGGCTTCTCTGCAGTTTGGGGTGCAGCTACCGGTGGGTCGACTCGGGGCTTCTCCACACGATCGGGTGCAGCTACCGGCGGCTCGACTTGGGGCTTCTCTGCAATGGCGGGTGCAGCTACCGGTGGGTCGACTTGGGGCTTCTTTGCAATGGCGGGTGCAGCTACCGGTGGGTCGACTTGGGGCTTCTTTGCAATGGCGGGTGTGGCGGGTGCAGCTACCGGTGGGTCGACTTGGGGCTTCTCTGCAATGGCGGGTGCAGCTACCGGTGGCTCGACTTGGGGCTTCTCTGCAATGGCGGGTGCCTCGACTTGGGGCTTCTCTGCACTGGTGGAAGCAGCTTCCGGTGGATCGATTTCATAGTCAGTCTCTGCAAACTCGTCATCCACCTGGGTGTCATCCAGACGGCCACGAAAGTCTTCATAGCCGTCACCAGTGATCCCGTCCTCGATGGCTGCAATCTCTCCGATGCCTCCTGCGTCACTGGGCCCATCTTCGAGGGCCAGCAATGCAGGAGCTGGTGCCGCCAATGCGGCATCATCTGCTTCCTCCCAGTAGAATCTTAGAATGTTGTAGAAGTCCTCGAGCGCACTGTCCTTGTATCATCCAGCTTCGTGGGGTTATGCTAGATATTATGTTAAATATACTATTATATGGGGCCCGGGATTATACATTATGAACTTCACAGAATAGATGCTCTGCTCTCCGCTCCACTGCGCAATCGCCTGATTCCATGCGAAAACAATTTTTTGATGCCCTCGGCATCGAGGTTGAGCAGGACGCCGTCGTCCTTCACATCCACCAATTTCCTGAAAATCTTCATCTCGCGCCGCATGAGCTGTATGGGGACGAAGCACGGAGCACGCTGCGTGGGTGCCCACCACTCCGCGACTATTTCCAGGATCTTGCAATTGAGTCCCATGGCCTTTACTGAGGGTATTCCAGTGGTCTGCAGGCTTGGCCATCGCGTGATGACCTCTTTGTCGCGACAACGCCGTCGCAGGGTCACTTCGCTTTCGAAAATTTGTGCCAAGCTCCCCTCCGGAGGCCAACGGTCCCTCGGAGCCCTCACCGACTCCCCCGAACTTTCTGCAAGGCTTTCGGCCGCTGACTCATCGATATCGCTCATTTAGATATCTATGATATCTAAAATCTAGAGAACACAAAATGTGTTCCGAAAAGAAGCTGGCAGCTCGAACCAACGTTCTGAAGAAGCAAACTAGGTTAAGCGAGCCACAAGAATGCACAACTTCAGCTGATCCTGCAAGTGTCTTTAAAGAAATCGCTCCCCCCGCAATCCGTAGACCCTAGAAGTCCCTTAATATTCCCAATGCACCTCCACCCAGAGTAGAACCAGGAAAATCAGCGCTCCAGCCCAACGTACCTGCCGCGAAGGACGTGCTCCGAAGCGCTGGCAGATGGTGACGCTTCGATCCCACGACATCACATAAGCCACGTGTTTAATTCCATAAATTACCGAAACCTCCTGAAACGGTTGCAGGGCGCACTGCTCGGCAGGAGAGAAGCATGCACGCATGGAGTCAAAGCAAGAATTACGAATTAGAAAGTGCCCGGAATGTGGTGTGTGAAGGTCGTGTGCTAGGTTTCTGCAGTCTGCACAGCACACTATCTATCGAGCTATCTATCTACCTATATCTATATCTAACCATATAGGCTGTCATGGGTTTAAGCCCCACTAGAAAGTCATCGATCCCTAAATAGGACATGTATCTGTGCATTCGAACCTTGATCGATGACCGAGCACTGCGCGAAAAGCTTTCGGAGCGCCTTGGCCTGCAGCGGTCGATCTTACATACGCCCAGAATCCATAGATCCCCCCCAAACCCTGAAATATGTAAAAAGGTTCACGACCTAAAATTTTAGGTCCTACCTTGCATAAACGCTTTTTCACGAAACAACCAAAATTTCAGGCCCCAAGGAAGGTCCAGGTAAAGCCTAAACCTTAAACCCTAAACACAAGATGACAAACCTGCAGGGAACGAACTGGGGCTAAGCAGCAGGACAGCTTTGACATCCTGACAGGCAGCTACATCTATACCTTTCGGGCTATGGGCGACTACGCCCACGAGGTGTGTACGGATGGGATAGAGTTGGGCTTGCTTGGTCACAGGGTGTATATGGTCCCGTGTTGCGTTTCGGTACACCACCCCTCCCCGATGGCATACACCCGAAATCCTCGTGGGGGTCGTCACTTTTGTCTCAAAAGTGCCAACAGTCACAGGGATGCGCCTCCCGAGACAGGGATCCTCGTGAGTGGTGTGACTTTTGAAGCTATGCAACTTCGTGACGTGTCCAAAGTCCAAAGTGGCGACCTTCACCTGGATGGGCCATGTTTTCCACCGCCACACCACAGGGAGAGGGGAAGGGGGTTAAACACTAAAGCTGAAACCAACAACCCACCGCCACACCACCACACCACACCACCACGATGAGAGAGGGGGGGTTAGATAACTCAAAACCCACCACCACACCACAGCGGGGACGAGGGGGGTTAAACAGGCCAAAAGCCACCAGCGGGGGGCCGGGGCGTGGGACAGCATGAGGCCACCCAGAGCCCCACAGCATCTATGCCGAGCCTGATGCCTGAAGCCCTACACCTCGAACGGAAGTTGTGATCGACCAGCCTGATGACCTAATCCTGACTGTTTCCACCAATTGCAGTGATGTTTGTGGCCACTTAGGTATTGTCGTTAACGTTCAAACTTTACTCATGGCAGTTACTTTGGAAGGTAAACTTGGAGGAAAGTCAAGGGTCAGAAGAGATCCTAGCTACTTTTGGCAAATGCAGTTCTATCATCTACACCCCTGACAGGCAAAGCTAACGGTTCTCAGTTCGTGCTTTTCGTGTAGGGTTGGAGTTTAGGATTTTCGATTTCTGTGTCTTGTGTAACTCGACAGCCTCAGATCCGTTTGGGGTATTGAGGGTCACATGGCAGACCAACAATAAATCTAAGCCCCAAACCCTGCAAAATTGTAGGTTAAAACCCCTTAATCAAAGCATAGAGCCAAACCCCAAACCCTACACCCTAACGTGGTAGTTTAGGGTTTAGGGTAAATCCTACCCTAAAACCCCTTCATGAAAGCATAGCATCCACAAACACGGTAGGATTTTCGAGCCCCAGGTAGGACGCCGAACTTCAGGGCCCGAGGCCCCACGTGCAGGCCGAAAGGACCCTATCCTTGTCAAGTCCCTGGCACATTCGGACATTCGGATTAGGGTTTAGGGGTTTAGG
>CAJNDV010032754.1:7430-27689 GCA_905221635.1 Symbiodinium sp. CCMP2456
AGGACGAAAGACTGTACACGCGTACGATGCTCATGACGGCATACAAAGATGCTCCTGATGCCATAAAGCTAGATGCTCATGAAGCTCCGAGAACCCCAGACCCTGGACCCCAGGAGGCTGGTTGAGGTCCAAGTCGAGTTAAATGAGAGAGGAAGGTAGGCACATGGGGGGCGGGGGGGGATACCCATATATATATATATATACATATATATATATATATTTATATTTATATTTCCTGTCTACATACATACTTACTCCGAAACCTGCAAATGCTAAGATCTAAGAACACACGTGGACACCCAACAATCCGTCCCTTTCCAGAGAGTGAGGCTATTCCACAAAGGTGAACGACCTCAACTGCAACATCGCCCCAAGTGATAGAAGCCCCCTTAAACTGTTGGATCTAAATTGTACCAAACACCATCGGCAACTATGCCATGAAAAGAGCCCACGCTTAACAGTGATTTCTATCTTCATCTGTTACCTCTTAATATGGCCACTAAAGTTGTATCTCAAGGCACAACCCAGAGCTTTCGCTTTGTAAGCCATCTGACCAAAGAATGAAAGTTTTGATAACTAGATTTCCTTAGATACCTAAGCCGCTTCAACAAGAACCCTTCTTGGGCTACAGGTTCTCCCTGAACCCTTAACCCCACAGATCCAAGCTCGCGGCGAAGATGCACTTCGGAGCGTCTGCATCGAAGTCCTGGTGGGGTGGGGGGGGGGTTCCTGGCTTCGTTGGGGCTTCAGGGTTTGCGTTCCGACATTTCTGAAATTCCACACAAGCCTGAGAGAGGGAAAGACTCAGATCCGTAAAATCCTGAGTTTAGAGTTTACAATCTAGAGCCACTAAACTAAGTAGCCTCACGCCTAATCAGCGTGACGATTCTGCAAACAGCTCGGTCTGACTGTGTATGATGCAACGGTATACATGTAAATTGAACGGAGATGCCGCCGATGGCCGCACAACGAACATGCTCTTTGCCTGCAGGAGTAGCAGCTAAATATTAAGCAACCCTTGGCAATAGTACTTAAAGGATCAAGGGACTTGAGTAACTGAGATTAAAAACAAAGTAACTATACTTATAACCCCAATTAGGGTACTTATAACCCTACTTACTAAGTCCCAAGATCCTCCAAGTATTAAACTTATGGACAATTAGTTAGGCCCCGCGATAAGAACCGAGTCATCAGGTTCAGGGGCTGGTGGTCTCCATCTTGAGCTGAAGATCCTTGGGCTTTGAGGCGTGAACCGGGGCTGAACATCGCAGTTCAACCTGTATCCCCAATCCTCGACCCATCGTTTCGAAAACATACATGTATACACATATATATATATATTACATTATATATATATATATATATATGTTTCGGGTTGTGGAGAAAAAGCAACTCTTCAGCCGGAGCAGGAACCCTCCGTCCTGGCTGGCGCGCCAGGAAAACTTCTCTTCGAGTGCCCAGAGAGCCTTGCAAACATGGAGAGCTATATGAGTGATATAGGGTTTAGGGGTTTAGGGTTTAGGGTTTAGGGTATAGTGTAACTAGGTACAATGAAACTCAACCCTAAGTTAAACCTCAAGCCATGACCTTTAGGCCATAGTCAATGATATGGAGGATTTACTGACTTACTGGCTGACTTACTTACTCACTTATTTACTTACTTATTTACTTCCTTACTTACTTTTTACTTACTTCCTTCCTTACTTACTCATTTATTTACTTACTCACTTACCTGCGTACTTACCTACCTACTTACTTACTTACTTACTTACTTACTTACTTACTTACTCAGTTACTTACTTACTTACTTACTTACTTACTTACTTACTTGCTTACTCACTTACTTATTTACTTACTGACTTACTTACTTACTGACTTACTTACTTCTTTACTTGCTTGCTTGTATGTAGATATACATAAACACAGTAATAGTTTGTACAACTGTACGCATACATATATAGTTGTATATACACATATTCTGTGGGGGGGGGGGTAGTTGTAGTTTTTGACACTGCTGTGATGCATATCTTGTACATAGGCAAGGGGTACAAGGGGTGGGTTATCATACCTTCTACATAGACAAGTGGTACAAGGTGTAGGTTATGAACTTGTTCTGTCAGTAACAGCAACGCGCGGGGGTTAGGGTTTCTTGATGTTCGCTGGAATCGGGCTACTAGGCCTGGAGCTTTTGCGAGGCTGCAAAGGGGAAGCCTGTTAAAGGCGGCTTGCCATATGTTATGCTATACTATATAATATAATGTTATACTAAAATTATAATTATAATTATAGTTGTTGTTATATATATATATATATATATCACATCGAAAATGCTTCCGCTGTACAGGGCCGCCCGAAAACATGCGCGGAGTGCGGCGCGGAACATGCGCGCGTTGCGAGGCCATCCCCAGCCAAATTTCGAGTTTCGCGTGCGTGCCGGCGGAGCGGAGGGGGAAGACTCCCACTTACTGAAGCAGTTGGCTTTGGGGTGCATCTGTTGACTCAAACTCGTGGCCTTCAGCGAACACTGCATCCTTCATTAACAAGCAGTGAATAGTGAAGTATACCGACATCGCTACCGCATGCCTGACGGATCCGCCGAAAATAGCCAACGCATCATCGAAGACTGCTGCACGGCGACATCGGAGGCCATCAAGATGGCACGGAGCTGCACAACCAGAATCCGAGTCCAGATTTGATTGTATTTCGAGCTCATCCTGGCCGTCCGAGCAGCAGTGTCTTTGATAGCAGCTGCAAGCTTCTCCTCAAAAGTCTCTTGCCCTGCCAAGACACCTGGGCAAAGCAAAAAAACATGCATCCGCACGCGCTGACTCAAAAGATGGTGACTCACACTAGGGGTAATATAGGAGCCTTAATAGTTAGAATAGGGTTTTGGGGCCCAATATACTAGAATTTCAATAAGGAGCCCCCCCAAAAAATAGGCAATTATTTAAGGCCCCTATCTTAGCATTTTCAGATCGACCCCTGAACCCTAAATAATATGTGGACAGCATCCCAGGGCCTGCAATCCGAGGCCATCAGAAGTCCGCACATTCCCTACGGTCCCCTAAACCCGAAACCCTAAACCCTAAACACTCAACCCTAAACCCCAAAAACCCTAAACCCCTAAAGCCCTAAACCCCTCAACCCTAGACCCTAAACCCTAAACCCTGAACCTTAAACCCTAAACCAGCTCAGCGAGGGAACCCCAGGCCCGGCCTGTCCTTAGCGCATGCTGTGGTCTACTCTAGTATATAATAAGGGTATACAGGTACAGTATACTATAGTATACTATAGTGTGCTATTGTGGTATGCAATAGTCGTAGTATACTGTTATATACTAGAGTAGGTTTTATCTTAGTATGCTGTAGCATACTATTGTGTGCTGACGTTTACTTTTGGAGATTCAAGACTTAATGAAACTAGGGTCATAGATGCATCACAACTACTCTTGCCTGCGCGTTGAGCTGTCGTACAATTGCAAAACGTTATGATAAAGAACCCTCGGTAGGGAACAGTATTGGGTCATTCAGGCTGCTACGTTAATTAGGGCCGTCTGCCTGAGTCTTCGCCTCGTGCATGGTCTGCGCTTGGCCAGCATCCGTCCTGTAGGCCTCGAAAGGATTCTGGCTTCAATTCCTTGGAGTTTCGGGTTTTCTGTTTAGGGGTTCAGGGTTTAGTTTCGACTTCTTTGGGATTGGTGTGTGCGAGGTTGGGGGTTTAGATGATTGCGTTTTGAGCAACAGGAAGCGTACTAGAAAACTAGTAGGTGCGGGTACTTGGTTCATGAACTGCTTCCACAAAAGATCTCGTGAGATGGAAAGAACCCCAAACCTTGAGCTTTAGACTTCGGATTAAGATCTGACGGAGCCTCGTTACCCTTAGTGCTTCTTATGATTGAAATCCACTGGGGTACACGAAGCTCTGCTTCATTCCAACAGAAGCCCCCATCCCAAACCCTTGAAGCTCTACCAAAACTCTACAGAACACAGAACTAGACTATGCCGCTACAACACATAAAGCACCAAGAATAAACGGCTATACCACGGTATGCTCGAAATGACCAGACAAGGCACCTCGGTGCCGGGAGAGTGGACTTGCAGTTCGACATAGACGGCTTCGGTCTTGCCAAACATCCTGCGGAAAGTAATATAGGGGCCTTAACAATTAGAATAGGGTTTTGGGGCCCATTGTACCATAATTATAAAAAGGAACCCCCAGAACAGTATAGGAACTTATTTAGGCAGCTATATATTAGAGTTCGACAAGGCTCCTATAGGGTCGAGAGCTCTGGAGGGGTTCGAAGCGGTCTTTCGAGCAGGTCCAGAATTTAGGGTTTGGGCTTAGGGTTTAGGGTTTAGGGTTTCGGGCTTAGGGTTTAGGGTTTAGGGTTTGGGGTTTGGGGTTTAGGGTTTATGGTAGGACTACGGCCTTAAAAGTTTAAGGCTCGTAGGACTTAAAGTCACAGTGATTCTGAAACTTTTGGAGTGCTCTTCTTGGTGTTACACATGTGTTAAGCCCTAAACTCAAAGCCCACAACAAGAACCTCCTGCACCGCTAGATCCTGGGGTTGGGGTTCCCTTCAATCCGGTGCAGGAGGCTTTTGTTGTGGGCTTCGAGTTTAGGGCTTAACACATGCGTAACACCAAGAAGAGCATCCCAAAAGAACTCTACAGTTTGGCACAAATGCGCTAACCCCGCAGGCGCCCTAAAATGTCAATCGATTGGCCTACCATAATATCGGGGCCGTAATAAATTGAAATAGGGCTTTGGGGAAAAATTCTAATTACTATAATTTGAATAAGGAAACCCCCAAACCCCACTCTAATTATTAAGGCCCCTACCAGACACCTTTTGGCCCCAACTTGCGCAACCCGAAAATTCAAGTTTCCCAACGGTTCGAGTGGCTTCATATGGCTTCTTGGCAACTAGGGCTTGGGCTTAAACCCTAAACACTAAATGCTAAACCCTAAAACCCTAAAGCCGTAAACCCTAAAACTCTAGACCCTAAAGCCCTAGAACCCTAAAGCGCTAAACCGTGTCCCAAAGCAACAACCCACAAAAAACAAAAAGAACAAAACTAGACCTGAGTCTCGCGCCCCGAATCATTGAACACTGTCCAAGCCAGAGCCGCAATCCTCAAATCCAGAAACCATGTAATGTAGGGGCCTTAATAATTCGACATAGGGCTTTGGGGGGTAGGTTCCTTGAAAGGGCTCTATAAGGTTTACTATAATGGTGTAGGGGCCTCAATAGATAGACATAGGGTTTTGGGGTATATGATACGATGTTTCTAGTAAGGAACCCACCCAAAATAGTATAGGCAATTATTTCCAATTTAGTCCCCTAAATTACGTGATAAGGTCTCTAGACCCAAACCCCAAACTCAAACCCTAAGCTCCAAACCCTCTAAATTCCGCTTCTAAATCCAAAACCCAAAAATCTGAAACATCCGAAGCCCCAGATCCAAGGCGAGACCGTCAGGTGCGATTTAGGGTGTAGGCCCGAAAACCCGCAACCCTCAAGCCCAAAACCCCTAAACCCTAAACTCTAAATCCTAAACCCAAAATCCTAAACCCAAAACCCTAAATAAATCCTAAACCCTAAACCCTAAATCCCATACCCTAAATCCTACACCCTACATCCTAAACCCTAAACCCCTGCCTCCTATACCCTAAATCCTAAACCCTAAATCCTAAACCCCTGCATCCTAAAATCTAAATCCTAAACTCTAAGTCCTAAACCCGAAATCCTAAACCCCTACATATCCTAAACCCTTACATCCCAAAAGCTAAAACCTAGATCCATGAAGCCTAAAAGCTAAATCCTAGATCCGAGCCCCCCGGCCATTGCAAGAAGGGAGCCGGATCGAGGCGTTGTCGCTGGATGAGGGCCTCGGACAGGTTCTTTATGATGGTTTAGGGTTTAGGGTTTAGGGCTTAGGGTTTGGGGTTTAAGGCTTAAGGTTTAGGGTTTAGGGTTTAAGGCTTAAGGTTTAGGGCTTAGGGTTTAGGGTTTAGGGTTGAGGGCTTAGGGTTTAGGGTTTGGGGGTTTCGGCTTTAGGGTTTCGGGGTTTGGGCGTTAGGGTTTAGGGTTTAGGGGTGGGCGAGTTTAGTCTCTAGGGGTTAGGGTTCAGGCTTCTGGATTTGGGGTAAGGTTTTTGAATAGGGTTCAGGGGTGATGGCGTGTTCTGATAGAAAAGTTCTTTGCAGGGACTCTTCAAAAAAGGTATTTTTAAAGGGGTTCAAAGGGGATCACAGAGTTCAATTTACCTTGGTTGCGGGAGGCTTCTTCATCATTTTCAAGTTCAGGAATATTCTTTGACTAGGAGGGGGGTTTGGAACCTGGGGCAGATCGGGGCCCGTCCCTTAGCATAATGCGAGATGCTACAGGTGGGAATTCAGGGTGTAGGGAGTTTATGCTTCCGGGTTTAAGTCAGGGTGTCAGGCTGGTGCGCAGAGTTAACGGCGTTCAGGCGTCCGTCCCCTTCCTGCCGCCGCACCTCCTTCACCTTGAACTGCAAGCGGCAGCGCCTTGCGAACGGGCGTAGCATAGTACAATATTGTAGCAGTTTACACAGTGTGTTGGAGCCGAAAATAGTCTGTGATAGCATTTTCGAGTATGTTAGAATCTATGAATTAGGCGGCCCCCCCCCCCCCGAAGCTCGGGCCATACAGCAAGAACCGCAAGTGGCTACGAGTAGAGGCACAATATGCGGACATCGAACCCGTCCCTGATCTGACGGTGTCAAAGCTCGGCCAAAAGCGTCAATGGCAAACAACCTGAAACACGGGATGACACCATCTAATATAAAGGCCTTAATACGTAATTAGATTAGGGTTTCGTGAGTATAATGTACCCCAAAATAGGGTTTGGGGGGTTTCGTATTATATTTATAGTATAATATACCCCAAAACCCTATTCTAATTATTAAGGCCCGTACATTACCCCTGGCTCCACTCCAGAACCTCGAGCCTGAGTTTAGCTTATTGTCAAGGGGCTCGGCTTCAGGTACCATACTATCACGGGCTTAGGGTTTAGGATTTAGGGTTTAGGGTTTAAGGTTTAGGATTTAGGGTTTAGGATTTGGGGTTTAGGGTTTAGGGTCATGATACTAAGCAAGGCTGGCTCAACCTTTCCTACTAAATACCCCCCATAACCGCCATCTACACTAGTTCATCAGCACGAACCCAGGTCTTGATGTTGAGCATATCGTAGGCATACGCCGGAAAGGAGTCACAGATATTACTACGGCGAGCCCAGAACAACAAGGGCATAAGGGAACTCAGAGCCTAGTCAGGGGTACTGGGAGACCCTAAACCCAAAACTCGAGTAGCTAAGATGGGTTTAGGGGTCCGGTTCCGAGTTGCTGAGCTTCCCTGGCCCACCTTAACCCCTTAAACGATGGTAGGATGATGCAGCCCTAAACCCTAAACCCTAAACCCTAAACCCATGCATAATCGAATTGGTTCAAGGCTTTCAACTCAAGGTTACCATCCCAGATACCTGGAGACCTCGAGCTACGCGTTTATGAGAAGCTTTTCTTGAGGGTTAGGGTTTAGGGTTTAGGGTTTAGGGTTTAGGGTTTAGGGTTTAGGGTTTAGGGTTTAGGGTTTAGGGTTTAGGGTTGAGGGTTTAGGGTTTAGGTTTAGGGTTGAGGGTTACTGTAGTACCCTTAGCAGGGAAGCAAACAAACCATGACCCGAACGTGCAAAACACAGGACGGGCCAGTTCGGGTAATAGTGCAGGGGCCTCAATAATTAGAATAGGGTTTTTGGGTATATATTATACTATAATTCTAGTAGCCTGCTCTGCAGGGCATCAATCCTGGATCTAGTAAGGAGACCCCCAAAATAGCATAGGTAATTATTAAGACCCCTATATTAGACTCTGAAGGTCCGGTATTGTCAGGTGAAATCGTCAACAGATGCCCACCTCTCTTGTGCAGCAACGCCTAGGCACCAGGGTCACAGGGTGAATTAGGAGCCAAATACGTGTAAACAAAGGGGCCGTAATATTTTAGACAAGGTTTCGGGGTGAATTATAGCAGGGACTATAAGGGAATACGACCACCACGTAGTCAATCAGACCCGGAAAGTAACGGGATTTCGGTACCCTCCATACTCTACCTAGATCAGCAACAGCACGATGCGTGGAGAGGCCTGAATAATCAGACTCTGTAGCGTAAACTGAGAAGGGAGTAGGGTTTAGGGTTGGGAACCCGTTCCTTCTGCAGCGCTTCCAGAGAGCCGAATACCCCTTAGTTAGTTGAGGAAAAGGCCTTAAAGTGTATGCGGCTGCGTATGATGGTTTTACATACCATATATATATATATATGTACATATGTATTTATACATGTATACAACTACCTTCTGTAGATTTGTATGTGTATGTGTGTGTGTACATATATATATATATATATATATATTTATGTACCATTTCTCAGCTAACAGATGGTGACGAGTACTGGTTCTAGGACACACTGGTCAGGGACCTCGGTCACCCAAACAGGGACTGCCTGAAACATTCTAGGCAATTCGGCTTCTTTGTGCAGGCCGTAGGCCCCAAAGAGATTTCTAATCTATGGTTTGCAGAAGTGTCCATTCTGGTTCTTCTTCCCACCACCACCACCGCCGCCACCACCGCCACCGCCACCACCACTATCACCACCACCACGGTGAGGAGGAGGACGACGACGACGACGATGCTGTTCCTTCTGCAGCCCCACCGCTACTGCTGCTGCTCATGCTGCTGCAGCTGCAACTGTTACAGCTGCCGTGCCTACTCATGCGGAAAACTCTCACTGCCCTCACCCCCGCCCCCCCTACAGCCCTTGCCATAACGATGACGACTATCGCAAAGATAAGCTCTGAAAGGGAACACAGCGAACACAATTACAAACACACATATGATGGCCGCCTCTCATGTGCGACCAGGAAGCAACCAACCCAAAAACTTGAACCCTAAGCCGCTGTAAACTCGGTGCCCTGCACCACACATCCGAAACCCCGCAAGAGCTGAGCTCTCCCTCTCAGATGCCGATAAATTTCTACCTTCTAGAGCCTTAGAGCTTGAACCCTCATTCACGGTTACGGGTTTCGAAACCCTAAACCCTAAACCCTAAAAGCCCTAAAAACCCTAAACCCTAAACCGCTCAACCTAATCTCTGGGCGATCGTGTGCCGCTCTCACTTTAAGCCCCGGTCCCTCTGGGCATCCGCAGGTCCTCAGTATGAGAGCAAGGTCCGGGTTTAGGGTTTAGGGTGTAGGTCCTCTCTATCCTTCAGCTTTCATACATCCCCCCTCCCCCCAGACTTTCAGAAGGGTTTAGGGTTTTAGGGTTTCGGGTTGTAGGGTTTCGAGTTTAGAGAAAACAGGGCATATGAGTACTCCTGAAAACCCGGGTGAATGGCCGTCGCAGTTTTCACAAGTTTGAGATTTGGGAGCTTCCTCTTTTTCAAGGGTCCTCAACCAGCAGGTGCTAGGAGGGTTGGATGGTCGTGGTGATAGCTGGGGGGCATGACCTGTATTTAAAGGGAACTACAGTGGGAGTTTAGGGCATGTAGGGCTTCTATAAAGCTTCCATAAGGTATGTAGACCTTCCATAAGGCTCCTATACCGGTAACTATCCGCCTGAAAATGTCCTTCATTTGTTGGACTGACAGGACCACCGAATCAAGAACCTGTTGTCAAGGCCTGATTCCCATCGACCTGTTTGTGGTGCCCTAAACCCTAAACGCTAAACCCTAAACCCTAAACCCCTAAACCCTAAACCCTAAACCGTGTGCCTCTTCCAGCCCATGCCCTCGATCCCCACTTCTGTCTCTTCGCAACTGACATGAAGTTTCGTCTGGCAGCCTGGACCAAGATATGGGTAACTAGTTCTCTAAATGAGGGTCCCTGTTTAAGGTTCTTTCTATAAGAGTGCCGTACGATTTTCAAGGACCTAAAAGGGGCCCTAATTTAGAGAACTACCTCCCAAACCCTTAGCCAACCTGAGCCGTCCTTAGCCATTCTTGGCCGGATCTGTTTGCGCAACCCCCATGTGCATGTTTGGGCATATTCGACAACAGCGGATGCAGGGTGATTAAGCCTGTGACCCCAAACCCTACAAACTAGTAGGTTATGACCCCTGAATTAGAGGGTAGAACCCTTAAACCGGTAGGCTTTTGGATCCCCAGGAGTCGCCTACCTGCACTTCAGGAACAGGAACGCAGCATCCTTGATTACCCGATCCCTTGTTCAGGGAGGAAGGGTTTTCAAACGCAGAAGGCTTAGGTGAGCTCGTTGGAACAAGAACCATAAACTGTCAGCGATTCACTCGTAATCAGCCCCCAATTCGATGTAGGTCGAATGATATGAAAAAAGCAAGGTGTCTATTTGGTGTGATTCCCTAAATGACGAATGGCGCTCCCATATTCTCCGCATCACTACATCCGACAACACCTGCCCACAACTGAGCATTCTTATTCTCGAACCCTATCCCCTAAACTCAACCAGACCCCAGACCCCAAACCCTAAACCCCAACCCCTACACCCCAAAACACTACACCCTAAACCCGAAACAAAGGGACGAAGGACTCGCCTCAATCCTAAACCCTAAACCCCAAACCCCCGTTTAGGGCTGCGGGGACAGGGAAGATTGCAGTAATTGCCAGCTTAATCTAGGAACCTGATGAAGCAGCCGATGGTCTTCAAAAGGGCTCTATATCTGAACCCTACGTAGTACTATACGGTTTAGGGTTTAGGGTGTTTAAAATATTATGCAGTTTAGGGTTTAGGGTTAAGGGTTCATAATATTTTTTGGGATTTAAGGCCAGAGGGTGTCTTTATCAGTTTCCTACATTAGGGGTTTATGATTCAGGACTCAGGGATTTATGGCAGAGGGTTCTGCATTAGGACTTTGAGGCATAGAGCGGTCCAAAGCCTTAAAGCGCAGCTGAGCTGCGATGGGCACTGCGAATCCGATGGGCGGAACCCACACCTTAAACAAGAGCTGAGGACATGATGGGGACTTTGAAGGTTTTAGAGTCTAGGCTGCAAAATTGGTTGCGGGGAAGGGCAGGTCTTCAGGGTTTAGGCTGTGAAAGAGCTAGAGGCCGAGAGTGTGCGTCTACTCCAACAAATGCGCCATGTGGGAGTTTCCAACAATTAGGGTACCTTATTTTGGGGTCCTTATAATAGGGGTCCTACTATTTAGGGTACTATATTAGGGTCCCCTATTTTCGGAAACTCCCATGTAGCTCTGACCATAACCGTGCACTCTAAACCTCTGAACCCCAAACCCGCAACCACTAGACACCCAAATCCCAGAGCCCAAAGCACCATAGACCCTAAACAAAGCTGTGGCTTTCCACCAGCCTCTTAAGACGCCGATGCCTGAACCCTGTGTGACAATCCGCGAGTCTAAGCCATGGCTGTATGGATGCCTGTGAACACCCGATCCTACCATTATGGGTTTAGGGCTTTAGGGTTTAATCCTACCGCTGTGCGGCTTCTGGGTATATGGTGACAGCATAATGATATTCAGGAACCCCCAGGAAGACGAATTAGTAATACTCCAGCCTTCTAAATTGCATGAAAGCTTACTTGGAGGATCTTGGGACTCAGTAGGTAGGGTTATAAGTACCTTAATTGGGGTTATACGTAATTATAAGTATAGTTACCTTAGTTATAACCTCAGTTACTAAGTCCCATGATCCTTTAAGTATGGTTTGCTCTAGATAGCAAGATAGCCGTTGCCGAGGGAGTGGCCACATCATCTGTCACGCAAGTACCAGCCGACTCCATCAAGAAGCGCGGAAGCTTTCGTGCATGTCTGAGAAGGCGTTGCCCAAACCCCGTACCTAAACGACCCCTTAAACCCTGAATCTTTCCCCCTGATCGGTTTGTGGTACTTTACGACATCGTATTCGGTTGTGCAGCCTCGCGTAGCACCATCTACTAGAAAGCAGTGGAGTGCAATGGCAATAACAATAAAGAAAAGGTGCCCGAGCTCGCCCGCCCTAGGATGTTTTGAGGCTGAAGATCTGAATATTCCTGAACCCATATGGCTTTAGACTCCAACGTCTAATCCTGGCTGTGGGGCTTGATTCAAACCCGGGGCATAATGCCCAGAGCCGATGTTTACAGAGGCCCCTACACTAGACCTTTGCAGTAATCAAGCCTTGAAGGAGCAGTCCTATTTAAGTTGGTGTCCTTCCCTCTTCAATACGTGGTCCTCGTAAGCATGTCCGCATGCCAACACCCTTTCCGGCAGTGAGAGCCAATTGCGCGGAAACTTCCAGCATGCAGAGCCATTTATGCAGATATATGCAGACCAAACTAAGCTAAAACAGCAAGGGCCTGCAGTACATCGAGCTCTGGGAATCAGTACAATGCCAGGAGCCACCAAATCACGACACGACTGAGCTGAAGGGAAAAAGTCCTAAACTGTAAACCCCGTATGTCATGTACGGTCCACAGCTCCGGACTACCATCTGTTGCAGGATGGGGTTCAGAATGTACCAAGCAAGCAGCGTGCAAATGCGGGCATGCAAGAGACAACAGCAACAGCCGTCTGCATCTTTTGCTTATGGATACAGCTTCATGACGATTGGTGGTTGGTTTCTAGGCGCTTGATCGGGGAAAATAGGTGGGAGTGTCAAGAGTGATACAGAGCTTCGGGCGACTGGGGCAGTTTGCCTCGTTCGAGAAGCGGCGGTGCTACAGGACCCCCACACCACGGCATTCATGTACCTTGATGTAGAACTCGGGAGATTGATACGCCCTAGACCCTAAACCCTGAATCCTAAAAATTTGAAGTCAAACCTGGAGACATGATAAGCACGACAACTTTTGTTTGCTGTCCTTCATCGTTTCGGACTAGAGAGGCATCAGAGAGCCCCAAGGAACCGTCCTCAGGGTCGGTTCTGGCTTCATGATGGCTCCGTTTAGGGTTTAGGGACTCGAGTTTGGGTATTGGGATTTAGGGTTTTGGGTTCTGGGTTGCTAGGTTTAGGGTTTAGCAGCAGGTCGATGGATAACTAAGCCGTCAGTTCGAAAGCCTTCAGCTAACCCTGCAAAACCCTCGACCCCAAACGTGGCCCAGGTACCCAAGAGCCCTAAATCACGGTGCAAGGTCGGGACTGCCCAAAGGTTCATCTTGGAAATAATAGTGTTTGTGATGTGCAACAACGAAATGAGCACATGCTGCGGCTGCTGCTCTACTCAAGCACATCGCATAGGTCGTGTTTCTTTGTTTTGGAGATGCATGTCCGGAATCGAGCTTTTTTTCCTGACTCATGTTTCTACGACTAATTACATTATTGCTCAGCTCAGTGAACGCCCAAACACAAGTGTTGATTGGCCTGGCGGCGTACCTACTCGTGACAGACCTTGGGGATCCATGCATGCGTGAGTGGTAGTGCCATGTTGTGTCGAAATTTGCCGATTCTGCGTACATGTTTTGTCGTTGCTGCCGCAGTTCTGATATTGTGCCCCGTTGACGACTTCGATGCCTTGGTTTTGGAATGGTGAAAGCATTTAGCGCATGCTTGACCCTGAACCATGAGCCTACTCCATCATTCTAAACCCAAGTCGGCCCGAAACCCAGGCACCCCTGGTTAGTTCGCTGTGTTGCTTCTCCAACAACCCAAGCAAAAGCAAAACAGCTGCACGGTCAAGAATGGTTCAAGATTGCAGCAGCCCAAAAGGTCTCAAAGTTCGGTTGGCTGTTGGAAATAGAATAGTAGTACCCTAACTAAGTTCAAAAACCCTAAACCCTAAACCGTGCATAAACCACGCTTCTACGTGAATAAACCCGTGAGCCACGAGGCCTCCTGCTCATAAGTCGATGAGTGCTGTAGAAAGTACTCTCCATTGCCCCGGCGTCATCCATGCACTCTATAGCTATATAGCTTAGCTTGGCTGCCTCAGGCAGGCTCTATCAAGATAAATAAGCTGAAGGTTTTACCAGGGTCTGTCTATGATCAGGCAGTGAAAGTATTCCGACTTTTCTTGTTGAATCAGAACCATGATAGGAACTCCCCCAGAGCTTCGTCTGTCAGGAGGGTGCGTGAAAAACACACCCATTTGTTTGACGCTTAACATCGTGCGTTTGTTTTTAAACTTTTATCGTGTTACAGGACTTTGGGACTGTAGGATCAGAGCTAGGGTTTCGAACATTCCTTTTTTTGGTTCTTATCGTTTTACAAGGAATTCGGTTGCTCTCGGGGGTTTTTACGGTCCCAACAGCTCCAGCCACACATCATCAGGAGGTGGATTTACATAGACCGGCATGGGCTCACTCTACCTTCAATCCTAATTCCTTGAAGTCCTGAATAGAGCCCATCGCTTCCTGCCGTCTATAAAGGGTCCTAACAAACACAAAACAGGGTTTGGAGCATTTTATAATATGGTTGTTATCTTGAGGAACCCTTATATACGGAGCAATACTGCTATTATTCAGGCTTCTATATTGCAACCTAGACGTCACCTAGCGTTTCGGGTTTGGGGCCGCGAAGGTATCCCATGCTTTAACAACCCTTGCTTCAACACGGCGGTTCTAAAAGGGTTCGGGGTGGTTCAAAAACCGTAACCCAGAGGGTCCATATATACTACCATTATGGAATTAGGCCTTAAAAGACCATCCCTATTATGGTTTTGGGGGCCTAATTCCATAATAGTAGTGTATATGGACCCTCTTGGTAAACTTCATGCCATACTTTAAAGTAAACGTCGGGGCCCAGTTCACCTGTACCAACTGCATGAACCCCTGAACTCTCTAAGCATCAGTGCTTAAGGCTCAGCGGTAGGAGATTCGGCTTTCGGTTTAGGGTTTAGGGTTTAGGGTTTAGGATTTAGGGTTTAGGGTTTGAGGGTTCACGGGTAGGAGATTCAAAGCGGGTTTACAGCTTGTTTGGGCTAGCTCCTGGCCCGGCTGACAAGCGAAGCAGCTGGGAGTTCTTCCATTTTCGGTTCCGGTCGAGGTCCCTGTTTATAGAAGTAGACAAAATCCGAGGATTCGCAACAACTAAATGGGAGGCTACAGTAGCTTCCAGCAGCAATCATTCCCGTCGGTTTCGGGTGTAGGGGTTTCTAGGGTTTAGGGTTTAGGGTGTTTCAAGCCCAAAACCCCAAGCCGGAAGCCCTACCCCCCAAACGCTAGATCCCTACAAGCCCTATAGGCCACTTCATGTCAGCAACCATGACTACTGTAGGGGCCTTAATGATTAGAATGGGGTTGGGGTAAATTATACTATAACTAAAATCAGGAACCCCCTAAACAGTATAGGTAATTGTGATGGACCCTGTATTATTGCTTTTCTGGCTGTCCTGGTCCTGTAGGCCGAAAGTCGCTTGTGCAGCCGGCGAAAGATGCCTGGCGAGCTGCGCAAGAATTTCGCTAACATAGGGGCCTTAATAATTACCCTAAACCCTAAACCCCTAAACCCTTAATAGGTAGAATATGGTTTTGGGCCCGTTATACTAGAGCTCAAGCATTTAATATAGGGGCCTTAATAATTAAACTAGGGTTTTGGGGTATATTATACTATACTTGTAGTGAGGAACGCCCCAACATAGATTGGTAATTATTTCGGCCCCTGTATTAAAGCTGCAATGTGACCATTGCTTCGCAGTGTCTTCGCAGGCACTGATCGAGATCGACTTGCACAAAGTGAGACAACAAAAACTTTCAAACACCTCCGAGAAGTGCATCAGCTCGACGACTGCTGATTTCAGCAGCCACTGCCACTATTACTACGACTACTCACTACTCCTACCACTAGCAAAACGACTACGCACGAGCACCACCTGCCACCACCACTACCACTCCCGCTACACCTCTCCACCCACATCCCCCACCAAATTCCCCACCGCACTCCCCACTACTGCCCCCACCACACCTCCCTGCGAACCCTGTCCAGTTGCGAACTACCACTGCCATCGCAAAAAAACATACACCGAACACTACCACTACCACTCCACTACCACTACCACTACCCCTCTGCCCCTCTACCGCTACTACCGCTGCTCACAAGCCCGAAACCCGCACTGTTTCGGGTTTGGGGTGGAGCCTCCGTGGGCCCTAAGCTTTTAAACTCGAAACCCTAATCCGTTTTCGGGTTGGCTCCGAAAGCAGCGCTCGCCCGAAGCGGGGTACGCGTAGCGGTTAAACATGGAGACCCTTTTAAAGGGCAAGTATACCTTTAAACTACCAGAACCTACTTTGTGTAGGTTCTTATTATGAACCTGGTTGGAGGTTAAGGTTTTGGGGGTTGGGCGTTTGGGGTTCCCCAGACCTAGTCCTACAAACCCGCAGAAACTGGCCTTAACCTCAAAACCCTAGCTCAAAGCCGCCAACATCCCAAAGGTCCGTAAGACTAGCACTCCTTCTATCCTACTCTAGGTGGGCCAGATTGCATCTGAAACATCATTCTTACATAGGATCCCCTAAAAAACAAAAAACAAGACTGTCCCGGTGCCCCAACCCCAACAGTTACCCTCAATCCCTGAACCCCTAAACCTCCAAAGTCCCCCCCTAAACCCCCTAAACCCCTACTGTAGGGGCCTAAATAATTACCAATTTTATTTTGGGGGTTCCTTATTATATTTATAGTATAACAGGCCCCAAAACCCTATTCTAATTATTCAGGCCCCTATATTAAACCCTAAACCCTAACCCCATAAACCCCATAAGCCCTAAACCCTAAACCCCTACACCCTAAAGCTCTAAAAACCCTGAACCCCTAAACCCTAAAACCCCGAAACCTGTAAACCTTAAACCCTAAATCCTAAACCCTAACCCCTAAGCTCTAAAACCCCTAAACCCCTAAACCTTATAAACCCTAAATCCTGAACCCAAAGCCTAAACACTAAACCCCCAAACCCTAAACCCTAAAGCTCTAAAAACCCTAAACCCTAAACCTTAAACCCTAAATCCTAAACAGGGCCTCCCGAAGGTTTCGTCGGAGAGGCGCCGGCGCAGCGCGGACTCCACGCGCGCATCGCGCTCCGCGATGCCTCGGCTTACCCGGGAACCCCGAAAAGTTTGGGTTTAGGGCTTAGGGTTTAGGGCTTAGGGTTTCGGGTTTAGGGTTTGGGTTTAGGGTTTGGGTTTAGGGCTTATAGGGTTCTAGGGGCTTAGGGTTTAGGGTTTTGGCCAGGGGGCTAGATGTACCATAACTTGACATGTGTGTTCGACTTCACGAAGATTCTGGAACGCTCAGCTTCGAGACATACCGCAAAGAGAATAATGCCTACTTATACATCCCGAGGACTTCATGTCATCATGCGGGAGTGTTCAAGGCAATTGTGATAGCGGAGACCCAGCGCATCTACCGCACGCCGAGGCAATGCAGATAGTGTGCAAAAACACTTGCAGTTCTTCCTGGACAAATTGAAAGCCAGAGGATACAACCGACGTGATGCAGAACATCTTGCACATCACACGCTCAGTAAGTTGAAACATGGAACTTCACACCCGCAGCTGAGTCGCTCAAAATCTCAGCAAAGTTTCTATTTCAGGCAAGAGTACAGCTCTTCCCTGAACATCAAGACGATTCAGCATGCAATTAAGCGAAAATTGGCATGTGGTCGAAACGGCCCTGCGCGGCAAATCAAGAGTTTCATTGACTTTCCGAGTGCAGCCAAACCAGTTCCGAAGGAACTTTGCCATAAATTGGTTTTAACGTGCCAACGTTACCAGGACAGGGAATGGTGGGAGGGTCCTGGCTTTTAACGTTAACAAACATGCGACGAAGAGTTCGACACTTGCATGTGTTTCAGCATGTGCATGTGTCACGGTTTGATGCAGTTTTGGTACAAAGTGCCCCGATGAGACTCTGGGTAGGCGAAACTAGTCAGCAGTCATAGCTTCGTGTTAAAACGGCATCGTTTCTGTGCTCCGCTCGAGTGTGTCCTCAACCGGCATGACGAGATGCCTCAACCTTCTAACTCCGCCCAACAATAACAACTCTGCCCCAACTGACAGCAAGCTCTAACCGAGGGGCCTCATTGATTAGAACAGGATTTCAGGCTATACGATCATGAACTATTATCATATACCGTAGCAAGCAACGAAAAAACTAGAGTTTGAAACCCTATACCCTAAAACCCTAAACCCTAAACCCTAAACCCTATACCCTAAACCCCACCCCTAAACCCTAAACCCTAAACCGGCCTCTATGGAGACGATGTGACTATTCGAGCCTGAAGCCAACCCTCTTCTGAGGGCGGAACGTCCGAGCGCGTTGGCGACCTTCAGTGTGGGAGCTAGGATTAGGGGGAGGTTTAGGGTTTAGGGTTTAGGGGTTTAGGGGTTTAGGGTTTTTAGGGTTTGTGGGTTTAGGGTTTTTGGGGTTTAGGGGCTTATAGTTTAGAGGTTTAGGGTTTAGGGTTGACCCTTGGGGATATACACCCTCTCAGTAAGATCCCTTTTAAGAGAGACATAAGCAGGCTGAAGCAGGGACCCCTTTAAGGGGTCTCCCTAATACCACCTGGGACAGTGCGCATGGAAGGATAGAGCTCCGGCCAGGGGCTTTAGCCCTATACGTCTGCGTGCCCAAATAGTGTTTACTTGGGCCCTAAAGTATTAGGGTTTAGGGTTTAGGGTTTAGGTGCCCAAATAGTGTATACTTGGGCCCTAAAGTATTAGGGTTTAGGGTTTAGGGTTTCGGGTACAATATAAGGTTTACTTTAGGGCAAAGTAAGTATATATTATTTGGGTACATGGACCCTGAGGGCACTGCTTTGTGAGTACATCGGCGGTTCAGGAGACTTAGCAACCAGGTGGAGATT
Organism: Symbiodinium sp. CCMP2456; assembly: GCA_905221635.1. NCBI lineage: Eukaryota > Dinophyceae > Suessiales > Symbiodiniaceae > Symbiodinium > Symbiodinium sp. CCMP2456. The sequence continues at coordinate 26,207 of CAJNDV010032754.1, forward strand.
ATATTGACAGGGTCACTCCAATTGGGATAGCTTTTTGTACATCCTCAAAGCGATCGTCTCTTTGGGGCGTGGGATTTAGGGTTTATAGGGGTTTTAAGGTTTTAGGGTGTAGGGTTTAGGGTTTACAGGGGTTTAGGGATTTTAGGGCTTTAGGGCTTTAGGGTGTAGGGTTTAGGGCGTATAGGGGTTTGCGGTTTTTGGGGTTTTAGGGTGTAGGGTTTAGGGTTTACAGGGGTTGGGTTTAGGGTTTACAGGGGTTTAGGGCCTTTAGGGCTTTAGGGTGTAGGGTTTAAGGTTTAGGGTTTGGGTTTAGGGTCTTTAGGGCTTTTGGGTGTAGGGTTTAGGGCTTAGTGTTTATAGGGGTTTAGGGTTTTTCGGGCTTTAGGGTATAGGGCTTTGGGTTTAGGTTTCAGCCGGACAGCAAATCTCCAGAACAACCAAGCCTTAACTCCGAAACCCTCAGCCTGTACGACCCCAAACCCCAAACCCTAAACCCTAAACCCTAAACCCTAAACCCTAAACCCTAAACCCTAACCCTAAACCCTAAACCCTAAGAGCCCTGCAGCCCAAGCCCGAAAATCCTACAAAGTTTTGCGCAAACCCCTTGTAAAACAAAAGCCATCTCAGGCTCAGAGCCCAAGCAAACCTTACAGCGCCCTTACCAAAACTCTTGTAGAGCCCTCTTGCAGCCCTCTTGACGCCATAGCCTAAATCCTAAACCCTAAACCCGAAACGCTAAACCCTAAACCCTACACCCTAAGCCTAAACCCAAGGCCCTGAACCACCTCTAAAACTCTCGAGTTTCAAATGTGCAGGCAAGTGGCCATGAGGAGGTCTGCCTCACTGACAGCCTGGCCGGGGTTCGTCATACTGAACTTGGTACCCTTGCAAAAGTTACGATTTTAAACTGTTTCTTACGGCTTGTAGAAACCAAAAGCTCTTTGAAAGTACCCCGAAGTTTGGGCTACGCGTCTACAGGGCTTACGGCTTAAGGCTTCGGCCTGGATTTGGCAATTAGGGTTGTGGCGTTCCCCTGACTAGGGCTAGGCTTACGCGGGGTTATAGGTTTGGGGCTTTCAGGATTGAGGACATCATGTCTTAGGCCCATTGACGGTTCCTGGGCACTTTTCGGCAAAAATGAAATCACTCAGAAATTACTATGTTCATCATGTACGTGATTGGCTGAGGGTAATCCGGATTTCTGGCTCTGCCCCCTCTGGATTAGGGCCGGATCCTGCCTAGCTTAAACCCTAAACCCTAAACCGAAAGAGGTCGGCAACGTCTTGCTTGGTCCTCGTTGATCGCATCTTCCAACGTGGCTGTGTTGGCGACCTTACTACCCGTTCCTGGAAGTCAGCCCTAATGTAGGGGCCTTAATATTTCGAATGGGGTTGTGAGGATCATTATAGTATAAGGAACCCGCAAAATAGTTTTTGCTGAAGTGCATCCCACCTTTGTAGCTCACGTCGCATGTACATGTGAA
>CAJNDV010032755.1:19212-29442 GCA_905221635.1 Symbiodinium sp. CCMP2456
GCTCAGGCTCTGGAGTTTATAATGTTTAGGGGTTTAACATAGGGCCTAAATACTTACCTATACTATTTTGGGGGCTTCCCTATAATAATTGTAGTATAATGGGCTCCAAAACCCTATTGTAATTATTAAGGCCCCTATATTAGTTAGGGTTCAGGGCCAGGGGGTTGGCAAATTTTGATGTTCAGGGCTGGAGAGATCCGGGCCCTCTTGAAAAGACCTTGACTACTAGGGCCGGGCGAGGATCCTGAAAGAAAGACCTTTTCATGGTTAAGGTTTAAGGTTTAGGGTTTAGGGTTTAGGGTTTAGGGCTTAGGGCGATTATTCGAAAATTGAGGGTGCCTTTAGCAAGTGTCCTGGCATCAGGATCCTATTCGGTGCGCTTGGTTGCTTGAAAGTCCAATAACGTCTCTGGCCTTTGAGAGTCTTCCCAGCATTGCGAGATTGAGTAGTGGCCGGGCCATTGCCAGCGTAGTTAGCCCTCAAACCGAAACTGAAACCACGCAATAGCTTAGAAGGCTTAGAAGGTTGTACAGATTCCATCGGTGGGCCTTGGCTTTCTAGATTGATGGTCCGAAGCTGCAGCGGGCCTTGGGTGGCTATCCAACATCCAATGGCAACCCCAGTTTCCATTCCTCGCAGCGCCAGCCCAAGACCCTGCACATCAACACCTCGCTGTGCTAAAACCAGAACCACCTAATATAGGGGCCTTAATAATTACCTGTACTAGTTTGGGGGTTCCTTTTTCACAATGACAGTATAATATACCCCGAAACCCTATTCTCATCATTACGGTCCCTACATTAGAGAAGAGCTAGTAAGGATTAGGGCTACCGGCTACAGATTGGGCATCAGACTTTCGAGGTTTGGCTTTAGGGCTTTTGGGTTTAGGGTTTTTGGTTTGGGGTTTTTGGTGTAGGGTTTAGGGTTTGGGGTTTTAGGGTTTGGGTTTCAGCATGTTTCAGCGCTTCCTCCCGCCCTTGAGGACCTTGACAGGATGCCAGATGAATTCGCCCAGACGTTTGCTGAGGCGCAGTGGTATGGGGCTTATAATGACTCCCCTTAAGGGTCCCGAGTACATGATAACATCTAAGAGCAAAATATCTGTACCCTTTAAATACAGGGGCTTTATTGGGGCTCCTTATTAAAATTATGGTATACTATACCCCAAAACCCTATTCTAATTCTAATTATTAAGCCCCCTTCATTAGCCTAAACTGCAGCTACCCCAAACCCAAGTATCTGGTTACTTTCAGCTTTAAGCCCTGCGGGTTTCCGCGGTTGCTGGCTGAAGATTTCAGGTTCGAGGGCCTTGAGTGGCGAATTAGGGTTTAGGGTTTAGGGAGTTTGGGACGAAGGCCAGGCAAAGTGACTTTCATAAAGCCATCTCTGAAAACTCCACGAGCCAAAGCACGGATATCCCCAGGATTCGGTCATTTCCGTCATTGCCACTGTGTCACGCGTACTGCAACAAGCCTCGGCTGAGACTTTTCTGCCATGTCTTGTGAAATTCCAGCTTCGGCTGCAGTCGCTACCAGTATTATATGAATGTAAGAGATCTCGTCCGTCTACTACCGCTACTACCGCTTCTGCTGCTGCTGCGGCTGCTACTACGCGACGGCGAGGACGAGGCGGACGGACGACCACTCGACGACGACGGCGACCACGGGCATGATTGCGACGACCCCGATGACGACAATGTAGGGGCCTAAATAATTACCTATACTATTTTGGGGGGGGCTCCTTATTATGATTCTATATAGTATGATTGGCCCCGAAACCTTATTCTAAGTTTTCAGGCCCCTATATTACTAGCAGTATTGCTGCTGCCATCATCACCGCTACAGCACGACAGCACTGCCGACATCCGACAAGATACGGGGAGTGGCCGAGCAGCTATACGGCCAAGCCAGACCAGAAGGGTGAGCAGGTGCAGTCGAACCTCGGAACGACTGAAAGGTCGGATCCCTAAACCCCAAACTTTAAACCCCAAAGCCCTAAACCTTAAACCCTAAAGCCCTAAACCCTAAGCCCGAAAACCCTAAACCCTAAACCGTCGGAGTCGGATCCCTAAACCCCAAACCCCAAACCTTTCGGAACGTTTGGAGCACGAGGACAGGCGAACGTCACCTGCAATCCCGGAGTTCCACGATGGGACTCATAGGGTTTAGGGTTTAGGGTTTCGGTTTAGGGTTAGTTAAACCCTTGTAGAACCCTGTTAATGTAGGGGCATAAATAATTACCTATACTTTTTTTGGGGGGTTACTTATTATTATCTTATTATTATTATTATTACAGTAGGGGCCTAAATAATTACCTATACTATTTTGGTGGCTTACTTATTATACTATTGTAACTACAGCATAGTGTCCCCCAAAACCTGTTCTAACTATTCAGGGCACTACAGTGCATATAAGACCCTTACACACCCTAAACCCTAAGTTGATACTGGAAGTGGTCCACCGAAAAATCCGTGAGAGACTGTCGAGACCTCGCAAGCCTTCTATTGGGTGAAATTATCGGGCATTTGGGGCTTTGCTTAGGGTCGCAGAGTTTGAAGCTAGGTAATCGCACTTTCGAGGTGTCTTCAGGATTTTCGATCGGAGAGAGGGCTTAGTAATCAGCAGTAGTATCCCTGTAGTCGTAGTTTTTAATAAAAAAACAGCTATACCCCAATATACCTGCAAACATCTGCAAACCCTTCTCGAGCTATCAAGGCCACTATATTGAACCTCATACAAGCCGTGTAAAGCAATCTTACAACGCCTGGTAAGACCCTACGAAACAGGATGGCCTTAAGGAGGTTTTGTTCAAAACCCTAAACCCTAAACCCTAAACCCTAAACCCTAAACGGCCCTAAACCCTAATCTGAGCAGGCCCTCCCACGCATGCTGGCCGAACATGGGCTGACATGCGCCGGGGCAGGCGGATGTTCGGAATAGCTTCTGGGAGTCGGTGTCAAGGGTGTCACTTCTAGAGGACTCATTGAGTCAGTGAGGTTCATGCTTTTAGGGCTTACTGTAAACGGCCATGACCTCCTTGTTAATAGGTTCTTGATATAAACCTTAATACGGATTCTACAGGGGCCCTACATTTTTCTAGGTCTTGGTAGGCTAGGGTGCGGGTTGAGTCTCAAGGGGTTTGGCTTTCCCAGCTCCCCGGGCTGGGTTGTTTGGTGTTAAGAAGGTCACAAGGTTCAATGAGATGTTGATAGGGGTCTGTGGGGGTCTATAGATTTTTGGATTGGGGATTTTAAGGGTTTGGGGTTTGTAACGGTCTACAGGAGTCTATAGGGGCCTATAGGATTTTCTGATTTAGGGTTTTTGAGGGTTTGGGGTTTGTAATGGCTTAGGTTTTTTTGGCTGTATACGGCCTTTTCCCAGTAGGTCTGTGCGTCTTCGCAGAGCCACCTGAGCGAAACTTGCATCAAAGTGAGGCCTCTCATTCCCAACTGGTGTCTCCGTGTAAAGGAACTCGGTCTAATGCTTTTGCACTGCAATTTAAACATGGATTGTGAGTTTACCTATAGTCTCCATAGTAGTTCCTTGGCCACTGAACTCCCGAATAGGGTCTAGGGCTTAGTTTTTAAGTCTAGCCATAAGCTGGCAAAAACAAAAACGGATCGGGCCAGAGTCCTGACACTGAACAATAAACTTCCTATAGACTGTAAGCTTCAATCATATATGAATGAATCTACATAAATCATAGCATGGCCAGCGTGCCAAGCTCGTTTTTTATAGGATTTAGCGAGACCAGGGCTCTGAATTCAAAGCGGGGATTTAGTGCGGAACCCTACCTCGAGAAACCTGCCGACGGCTTTCGGAAGGGCCAATGGGCCTTGAGGTGTTTGATGGATAGGGTTAGCTACGCTTTGGCTGTTTCTTCATATTCCTGGGCTCAACATTGACCAGAAAAGAACCGGCAGCTCAACAGACGTCAACAGGCCGTTAATTGGTTGCATGTTCTTCAAGCGTTTCCGGGATGCAATGGCTCGTTTGCAGCAAGCACGCCATAACATGTTCCTGCCTTGTCCAGCCTCACGAACTTGGAAGTCCCTTTGAATTCAATACGAAGCTACCGGTTTGAAGGCAGGTATGCCGAGTCGGGATCTGACCTACCTTCGCTTTATGCAGCAGTGCTGTGCGAAATCAACCACGACGACGAGGAACAGCAGAACACTGTCTGTTGCCAGACCTTGATGAGCGGACGATGAGCGATCTGAAAACAGCATGCACAAAACTTGTTGGTGTTGCCGGTGTTGGTAGCTGTACGCCCGCAGGGAAAGAATATATTGAAAGTATGCGACTTTGTGCGCCTAAACCCTTGTGAACCTCCATGCGCCGAGCCCAACACCGGATAAACCTCTTATGAACTCCTATAAACTCCTGAATTCAAAGCCAGTTCTCCGGCTCTATAAATCCTGAGCTCTGAACCTTAGACCCTGCAAACCCTCTATGTCCCAAACCCTAAACCATCTCACGCCCAAAGGGGTCCTGAGTAGCTGTATAGTAGACAGTAGGTTTTCTCTAGCAGCAATTCTTAGGATACGTTCCGGTACGTATCCCCCACGTAGGTACCTAGGACCCTAAACCCTAAACCGTAACAATCTCAATTCCAGGTCTCCGGCTCTACATCAGCTTCAAGCCCAAATGCTCTTCGGAGCCGATACTTTCACGGCCCTACGACTTGGCAAAAGAGGCCTCGGATGTGAGAGTTTAGGTTTATAGTTATAGGGTTGGATCTTTGTCAAAATTTGTGGTTAGAGCCCCAATAAAGCTTTACAGAAACAAGTCGTAGAATCCTAGAAACCCATATAGGGCTCCATAGTTCTAGCCCACCCAAACATCTCAACCCACCCTAAACCCTCTTCTGACAGCAAAGCTGACAAGTTTTAAAACACCAATAAACCTCCACGCTTTAGGGTTTAGGGTTGAGGGTGCCCGCTAAACCATAAGTCCTAAGCCTTCAATCCCCTTGAACCCCAAATTCCCTGACCCAGTCACCGTCACAGAACCCTCAACCACCGTGCAAAACACCTTGCAAACATCCCTAAACCCTATCCCACAAGAGATTCCTTCAACAACTCACCTGAGAAAGCCCTTCCAATCCCCGTAGCATCCAGGACAGCCCCCCTTTGCAAGCCGCATACATCTACCTAAACCCTAAACCCTAAACCCTAAACCCTAAACCCTAAACCCTAAAAGCCCTACTCCCCAACACCCTAAACCCTAAACCCTAAACCCTAAACCCTAAAAGCCCTTCTCCCCAACACCCTGCAAAACACCTGCAGAAGCCAAATTGAAGCCTAGAGGGTTCAGGATTAAGGTTTAGGGGTTCAGGGTTTAGGGTTTAGGGGTTTATAGGGTTTTAGGGTTAGGGTTCAGGGATTAGGGTTTATGACATAAGCCCCAAATCCAAACTCTAAACCTAGCTACAGTTTCTTCTTACAAGAAGTTAAAAGGTCCGTTGTGAAGCATCCTGTGAGGCCTTATAGCCCGCTGTAAAGATCCATTCATACTCTAGACTGAATTCCTAAGGGTCCATGTACCCAAATAGTAAAAATACTTTGGCCTTAAAAGTAGTCCCTGGACAGGTACTTTGGGGCCAAAGTATAGACTATTTGGGTACATGGACCCTTAGAGAATCCCAAGCACCCTAACACCCTATCATAACCCTAAGACCCACCCAAGATCCTCAAAGGACCCCTGAAGTCGTACTCTTGTTTAAGCTCTCTCGAAGGAACCTAAACCCTAAACCCTAAACCCTCAAGGAACCCTGAAAAGGATCCTACTGAAGCGCCTCCGAAGCCTTAAATCCGAAACTAAAACCTATAAATCCTAAACTAAGCCCTGTAAGCTCTAAGCTCAACACTAAGCCCTGAACTTAATCCAAAACTGAACCCATAAACTCGAAGTCCTAAGCTAAACCCTATGAAGCCTAAACCCTAAACCCTAAACCCTAAACCCTAAACCCTAAACCCTAAACCCTAATCAACGGGCCCGTCCGAAGACGGAACTCCACCGGGGCCTCGCGGCCTTCGCTGCGCTCGGCGCTGCGAAGGTTTCTCTGGGCCGATCGGCAGAGGCGCCCGGTGTAACATTGGGGCCTTGATAATCAGAATAGGGTTTTGGGGTTCTTTTTAAGGGTTCCTCTAAGGGATACTATAAGGGTTTAGGGTGCAGGGGCCTTGATAATTAGAATAGGGTTTTGGGGTATACTATACTATAGCTATAACAAGGAACCCTTAAAACAGTATAGGTAATAATTACAGCCTCTATGTTAGGGTCTAGGGTTTGTGGTTTGGTCCGGAGTTTTTTGGGTTTTTTTGTGTCAGACTTTTGTTTGTTGTTGCTTTCTTGTCGGATTGCTTTTGCGCTTGCCCGACCTGCCCTGCCCGGGTTCTGGTTGGGCTTTTTGGCCTTTGCTGGACAGTACTGCTAGCATGCATTTTGGCTGGGTCCCGAGTTTTGGGCGGTTGCCAGCGTGTTTCGGATGCGCTGTTGCCGTTTTTGACTTTAGAACAATGCACCCGACCAGCATACAACGCCTATTTATCCTGGGCTTGATGGTTTAGAGCTTTGGGGGTTTGGGGTGTAGGATGGGTCTAAGGATTCGGGTGGATTTCGGGTTCAAAGGGTTTAGGGGGGGTAGGGTTTAGGGGTTCCTGGGTTTAGGGTTTGTAAGTTTTGGGGTTTAGCCCTTCTGTTTGGCTTCAGGGATGCCTTAAACTGCAGGCTTCTATCATCTGTCATTACTTGGAGGTTCATGGGCAGTTATAAGTGGGGTTATAAGTCCCCGAATATGGGTTATAGCTATATAGCTACCCTACTTATAACCCCACTTATAACTACCCATAAACCTCCAAGTAGGGCTAGTAAGGGTTTTTCGTGGGCTTCAGGGCTTTGGGGCTTCGGGTTTAGGGCTTAACACAACCGCTTGAAAAGTTACCGACATTAGTCCTTGGTGTTTAGGGTTTAGGGTTTAGGGTATACTATAATGCTCCTCAAGACTCCATCCAAGTACTTACGGCCCCTTCATTCGTGAAAGCAGGCCCTAATATTCGGCGGCTGGTTTGAGCCTGGGAGTACTCGACAATGTGTTACCTGGGTGCAAGGTAGTGGGAAGTTAGGTTAGTACTGAGGGGAGTCAATATGGTTATAGGTTTAAAACAAATTACAAGGCATGTACATGTCCGGATTTTCTCAAATTCCTTAACCTGAATACCGAAGCAATTCAACAGGGGAATGTGGTCAATCGGCAGGTGGCCTAACTCCGATACCACTCTTGCGTGATAATCCCACCCCCCAAACCACAAACTCTGCAGAGTAGAAGCCCATTACCCCTAAATGACTCGGTAGATTCCTAGACAAGTAGCTTGTAGGTGTGGCCGGGTATATATACACACACATCCATACATACATAAATGCGTACGTGCGTACGTGCATACATGGAGGCAGATCCCTGAACCTTCAACCCTAAACCGACTAGGGCTTCTATAATTTCTTTCCACCCTGAACTGAACCAGTCGTGGAGCCGCTTGCGGGATGTCTTTGCCGAGGTGCTGCAGCGACATTTATGGGGTTGTGGTTTAGGATTAAGAGGGTTAAGAGGGTTAAGAGGGTTTAGGGATTTAGGGGTTTATGCAAGATGTCTGCGGGCCATCCCAGGGAGAAGCACGCCAAGATGCTTAACAAGGCGACCTCAAATTTCAATTACAAAGTTAAGCATTGCGCCGTTTGCGCATTGCTCTTGTCAACTTCGTATAGCAATTCCAGACCGCAACAGGACTACACGATGGAACAGGACAATGCAGTGACTGTACTGGTACACATATCATAGCCCGAGTAATGGCGGCGTAATCCACACCATGAAAAACCTTATGCAGTAGCTCATGTGGCGGTTGCCGGAAATCCCTCGGCACAACACACGTTGAAGCCACTGGCACTGTACACGCAAAAAGTTGTAGAGTCTGACGTCGCCCGATCTTAATTTCAAGTTCAAGCCGTTTACATACGTCTTCAAAGGCGTGCAAGAAAACAGTAGCTTGTTTACCACGCGGCGGCCTGTTCAGGGCCAGAGAAGCGTAATCAGCTTCGCAGATGAATCTGTCTGAATTCCATGCTGCCACGTTGACTGGAGCCAGCCATCTTGTGGACACTACAAAATGCAGATAAAGCTCCAAGATGGAAACCCACTCAGGAGACTTCACCCACGTGCTTCGTTTCATCCAGGCCTGATCTACCCACAAAAATCGGGGTCCTAGCAAAGCATCCGCAAAGTCTGGAAACCAAAACCTACCACTAAATCGTTTTGAATACATGCATTCGAAGACACAGCAAGATCTGCACAAGTAGTTTGTTCAAGACCCTGTGCTTGATCATGCGAGCGAGAGGTCTCCGGAACAATACTTACTGGCAGTGAAAAAACCAATGTTGCAACTTTTATATATTCAGCAGAAGCCTGTCGGGCTTTTTGGAGAACGTATGCTACTTTGTGTGGCAGCTCTCGGTACACGGATTTTGTTGCCTCATCAACAGCATCATTCTGGCAGCGCTGCCAACTCTCAGCAAAACATTCACCAGGCTTGGGTTTACTGTGCGATTTAACGTGTTGTATTCGCCACCCGGTCCGTTTTGGAGCAAGCTTTTGCCAAATATCCCACCACGAGGATGTCTCAGCCTTTTGCAAAAAGCGCGAGTGAACCCAGGATTTAGGGGTTTAGGGTTTAGGGGTTTAGGGTTGAGGGTTTAGGGTTTAGGGTTGAGGGCTTGAGAGTTGCAGGGTTCAAGGCTGGGGTTTGGAGTTGGGTTTTGGGGCGGCTTTACGAATGTAAAACCCACAGCTTGCGTTTGGATGATAGGGCGTTTTGGATTTGCTGGATTTCAGGAAACCACAAGGGTAGTTCTCTAAATTAAGGTCCCTTTTAGGGTCCTTGTTCAAGAGTGCCGCACTATTTCGGGGGACCTAAAAAGGGACCCTAGTTTAGAAAACCTACCCACAGGTAGGAATGACAATTCTGCAACCTAAACCCTGATCTTTGCAGCTTCGAAGGATTCGCGATCTCTGTCGGGGTGCAGCCTGAAAGTCGAAACTCAAACGCCTAATAATAGGGGCCTCAATAAGTACCTAAACTATTTTGGGGGTTCCTGATTATATTAATTATGGTATAATGGGCCCCAGAGCCCTATTCTCATTATTAAGGCCCCCCATAATACAGCCCTCTGAGCCCAAACTCTGCATTCCCGAAGTGCGCTGCGCGATTTCTCATCAAGCCGCAAGCCTCATCCCTCAAGCGTACCCGTACCAGCAGCAAGGGCCACACTTAGGCCCTGCTCAACACCGCAGAATAAGCCCCGTAATAACCCTAAAAACTGCATAATAAGCCCTGTTACAACAACCAAAACTGCAGAATAAGCCCTGCTATAACCCTAAAGCAGAAGAAGCCATGCCATAACCCCAAAAACTGCAGAACAAGCCTTGGTATAACCCTATAGACCTTTCAAGTCCGCGGCCCGCAACCCTGTAAGGATTAAATGCTATACTAAAAGAGTCTAAACAATCACCAGTACTATTTGGGGGAGGTTCCTCATTATAGTTATAGTCTAATATGCCCCAAACTCTGTTGTAATTATTAAGGTTTCTGCAATATGCCCTCAAGCCCCGAATGTGTCGAGCGAAGTCAGGCGATCACCGAAGCGAAGGGCACCAAGAAACAGCTTAAGAGGAACATCGCTGGCGGCTGAGCCTTTCAGGGGTGGGTTTAGGGGTTTAGGGTTTGGGGCTTAGGGGTGGAAGGGTGTTATGAGGCTTATAGACTTTAGGGTTCAGGGCTTACGTGTCTGTTGAGGCCTCGAAAAAGACGATGTTCATGCTTCTGTGTTTGTCTTAAAAATTTTTGGGGTAAAGTATATCTTGATCGAATAACTCCCTTGCTTTGAAGGCATGAATATTTGGATAGGGCCTGAAGAAACCGCACTGTAGTCTGTATAGCGAGTATAGCAATGCATTGTTTTGGAGCTAGGTATAAGTCCCGACATAAATTAACTACTTGGAGGTTCATGAGTAGTTATAAGTGGGGTTATGACTCCCCTAATATGGCTTATAACTATAGTTACCCTACTTATAACCCCACTTATAACTACCCATGAACCCCCAAGTATCAGACCACAGTTTAAGCATTGCATGCTAACGGGTTTAGGAGTTTAGGGTTTGGGGTTTCGGGGTTTGGGGCTT
>CAJNDV010032756.1:18971-35994 GCA_905221635.1 Symbiodinium sp. CCMP2456
ATCAAACCCAATAAGGATTAAAAATGATCATATTTATTGCCAACAGGGAACCATTTATGATTCAAGGTATATTCAACCCTAAACCCTAAACCCTAAACCCTAAACCCTAAACCCTAAACCTAAGGTATATTCCTTAATTAAGGGATATAGGAGTCTCTGGGTAATTGTAGGCTCTGGACTGAGACGCTTCGGCCGAGGGCGCGCTCAACCACCGAGCAGGCCGTGGAAGTCGAGGAGGCGGCCTCTGGAGCCGTGATGAGATGGCTTTTGCGGATTTCGCTAAGTTCTAGGGTTTAGGGTTTAGGGTTTAGGGGTTTTAGGGTTTTGGGGTTGAATGGAGCTCAGATTTCATCACATTTGAGAGAGGCTTGCAACATATCCATCTTGCATGCGCGGGTTGGAGTAGGTTTGAGGGCTAGTGCGAAGCGCTCAGCGGCAAAGCTCGACTTTGTTGGAGCAGGATGAAGATGATGACGACGAGAAGCAGGATGTAGAAGAGGCCCGGCCACGAAAGTCCTACTGCCTGTGAATTGCGGCTTCAGGCATCGCAAGAGCGATGACAAGGGACCTAAACCCGAAACCCTAAACCCTAAACCTAAAACCCTAAAACCCCGAAACCCTAAAACCCTAAACCCTAAAACCTGAAAACCCTAAACCTTCTTTGTAAGTGCCTTGCTGTCTTTCTGCACAGCATCCCAGAGGGCATGGAAATTGCAGGGAGGAGTTGGATGGCTCCCGTGCCTTCTGCGATTTGCGTGCTTCGAGACCGTAGAATGTGCCTCGTAAGTCTAGAACGGTTTAGGGTTTAGGGCTTTGGGTTTGCGAACCTCAAAGAGTCAGCTTCAGCTCTACATTCTCACCCTGCATTTTATCCGAAACATGATCTCTCTTAAAGTCCCCATATATTTTATCAAAAAACGCCGCCAAGGCCTTTGTCTGATTATCACGGGCCCTGTATTGCAGACCTGCCCAGGATGAGCCAGACATGCTGGCAGAGGACGGCAGCGCCGTCCATTGAGTGTAGGGCCCAGAGACTCCAATACCCCTTAATTAAGGAATCTACTCTAAATCATATTAGGGATCCTATTATAATTTAAGGTATATTCCTTAATTAAGGGGTATTTGAGTCTCTGGGGGCTTGCCGTTTAGGGTTTAGGGGTTTGATGGTTTAGGGGTTTTCACTCAACCCTAAACCCCTAAACCCCTAAACCCCTAAAGCCCTAAACCCCTAAACCCCTAAACCCCCAAAGCCCTAAACCCCCAAACCCCTAAAGCCCTAAAGCCACACTGTGCCCTGGTACCTCATCCTGGCCTTACGCGCTTCCTTCTTTCGCAGCCTTTCCATGAGGGCTACGCGGCCGTACCACTTGAGTCTGAAAGGCTTTGGGCTTAGGGTTTAGGGTTTTGGTCTTAAACCCTAAACCTCAAACCCTAAACCCTAAACCCTAAACCTTAAACCCTAAACCCTAAACCCTAAACCTTAAACCCTAAACCCTGGGATATCGACACCGAAAACAAGCTGTACCAGTTTATGTCGTTTGTTTCGCTGTCGGCCCTCAACCTGAAACCGCTAAGCCCCAGACCGTCCGCCCTCGGTTTAGGGTTTAGGGTTTAGGGTTCAGGGTTTAGGGTTTAGGGTTTACGGTTTAGGCAGACTGTTTCAGGCAGTTCGCACAAGACGTCATGGTCCCTGCTCCTTGGACACTCCAGACGCTCCACACCCCAAGACCTCCGCAGCAAACCGTGGAAATCCTAAACTGCCCAGGGTTGCTTCGGACACGGTCGATCTGGGCTTCGGGTTTTGTCGACTTGTTCTGGTGGTCTGGGGTCGCAAGGTGTCGTGATACACTTGCTCTCAGGTTTCCATTCTTCTTCTCAGCCCGAGCGCCAACACCCCAATTCATTACAAGCCCGGTGTGCAGTGCTTATGGCTCCAGCAGAAATCCCGAGCCAGAAGACGACAGGCTACAGATGCAGTTTTCCACTTCCGAACAGTAGGAGCGCTTGCGACAACTTACATGCAAAGTCAGAATTAGCTGCTGAGGGAGATCAGCTGGAATTTGGGGTTTAGGGTGCAGGAACTAGGGTGGAGGGTGTAAGGTTGATGTTCTAGTGTTACCATTTAGGCTTTAGAGTCCGCTGCCATGAAGCAGCTGCGCAAGCTGCAAAACGACGCAGGCGTAGAGGCCCCTGAGGACGTCAGCGATGACGAGCCTCAGACGAAGGCTGTCTGGCTTCGCGACGGAGGGTTTATTGTTGTAGTGGTTTTCAGGGTTATGGTTCTTGTTTGGGGGGGTTCAACATAACTATGTGTCTTTGTATTTGAGGAAGCTGCTGCTTCAGTTTTTAGATCCGGGGGCCCCGAACTGTTGGAAACTCACGTAGCGGAGAACCGTTATACAGCCTCAAAGCACTTCAACCCTATCCTTGAATCTTCCACTAGATCTGTATATATAGGCTCAAGGCTGGAGGCCTAGAAGGGCTGCGGCCAGACGTGGGTTAGGGGTTATGGTTTAGGGTTTAGGGTTTGGGGTTCAGCGCTGGAAACCGTGGCAAGTTTGGAAACCCTAAACCTTAAACCCTAAACCCTAAACCCTACACAGACCTTCAGGGAGGCTTCGGGAAAGCCAAAACCCAAGCTTTCGACCTTTGACCTCCCTAAACCCTAAACCCTAAGGGTTTTAGGGTTTAGGGTTTAGGGTTTAGGGAGGAGTTCTGGTGGAAGTGGTTGTGCGACTTATAAGGCCCAGAGGTAGTAGCCGGAAAGAGGAGCAGCAGCAGTGGAAGCAGCAGTAGTATAGAATGTGGAAGCAACCTTTGCTGCTAGGACTTGTCATTATAGCAAGTGCTCCGACATCAACGCAGGAATGTGAGTGTTGGCCGTACTGGTCGCCGTGGGTACGTCGATATCGTTATCGCTTCAGCCATCGTATTCTGGTGTGGCCGAGATTGTCATCGCTTCAGCCCTAACCGTGCACAAGCCATGTTCAGCCTACCCATAGGGTGCATAGTGGTTCCTTTTTGGGATTACCTTATGGGATTCTGTATATGAACCCCAAACAGGAACTACTCTAGGGCCTATGGGTAAAGCCCCAATTTACGCTAAACCTCAAGCCCTCTGCGGCCTGCAGCACGGAGGCCATTGATGCCGAAGCAGCCGATGACGAAGTCACGTTGAAAATGGCAGGGGTGCCCAGCTCAAGAGCAACTGAGGTACTCACTGATTAATGTAGACTCCATGTTAGTAACTTCCCCTTCCTTATCGACTCAAGCAAGAATATCCCAATTTCGGTCAGTTTATAGGACGGCAGGTGATGAACAATCCTGGGTCTACATTGTCTAAGTATAGTGGGCCATTCATGTGACACCACGGAAATCGAAGAAGAAACCGCTTACCCCTAAACCCTAAACCCTAACTTTGTCTGGGGGCTCCGGGCTCTTATACCGCAAGTTTCTTGCGACCTGATTTAGGGTTTCGGGTTTAGGGGTTTGGGGATTAGGGTTTAGGGTTTTGGGTTTTTGGTTTAGGGTTTCGGTTTAGGGTTTAGGGTTTCGGGTTTAGGGTTTAGGGTTTCGGGTTTGGGGTTTAGGGGTTTAGGGTATGAGCCTAAAGAGCAGAAGAGCTGGGGCGCGCGCCCCGCAACAAGAGTCCCAACATCCAGTGGTAGTGTTTACTCGATGTGTTGTATGATAAGTCTGGCGTGCAGCCTATGTGTGTGCATATATAAACACACATACATATAGAAAAATGCACACACATAACCATGTGTTTACATGCATCATGCGCTGTTCTTGTATTTATACTCCACACCTCTTCTGATCGTGTGAACCCCGATATACCCAGGAGGAGGCTGTGAAGACCCGGCCGCCGTCGAAAGCACCGCCGTGCGGGAGCCAAGATAACCCGATGCCCCATGACCAGGAAATACAACGTCAATCATACGAAAGTTCATATTCGAATGGTGAAGGTCTGCTTACCCATAGGCCCCATAGTAGTTCCTTTTGGGGATTACCTTATAGGGTTCTAGATATGAACCCCAAAAAGGAACTACTATGGGAAGCTAGAATTGGGCTCATCGGGGTTCAGGGCCTGAAGTTTGGAGTTTGAAGGTCTTATGCCAGGCTGCTCCGCATTCCTTTCGTTCTGGGTTCTTGTGTTTTTGTTTAATGCTGAGGGTCTGGTCTACCTGACTATCCCATAGCTTTCTGATTTTCGATATCGAGTCATGCCGGGCTTCGGGCTTGGCGGGTAAAGCTGCAGTTGTATACTCACTCCAGACATGCTGCCTTTTTTCGGTACACTTTGGGCGGATAAATGCAAACCCTAAGCCCTGCACGCTGATCTCCTCAACCCTTACTCATATACCCCAAACCCTAAACCCTACTTAAAGGTTCATGGGTAGTTATAAATGGGGTTATAAGTAGGGTAACTTTTGTTATAACCCATATTACGGGACTTACAGCCATACTTATAACTAACCATGAACCTCCAGTACTCAAATACCCCAAACCCTATAAACCCTACACCCTGCACCGCAAAACCCTCAACCCTGAACGCGTGAACACTACTGACTGGAGCCGTGACTGTGCGTTTCACGATTCTGCAGGAGCCAGGCGTTCCCAGCACACTCACCCAAGCACTTGGAGGTTCATGGGCAGTTATAAGTAGGGTTATAAGTCCCCTATTATGGTTTATAGCTATAGTTACCCTACTTATGACCACATTTATAACTACCCCTGAACCTCCAAGTAGTACCAAGAGCTTCCGTAAAGCATATAGCAGGAATGGGCTGAGGGTTGCGGGTCTTCAGTTTGTGCGCTTCAGGGTTTAGGGTTTAGGGTTCAGGGTTTAGGGTTTTGGGTTTTGGGTTTTGGGTTCCGGGACTTTGCAAATGAGGCTTCGAGTTTAGAGGTTAGGGTTGCTCAGGGGCCGCGAGGGCTTCGACTGGGTGACAAGCATTGTGTCGCGTGGCCCTATCTTCCTGATCTACACTTGATCCCGGTACAGTGGTATGGAATGCCTGAATAATTGCCAACATTTATCCCTTGGCTTCCTTACAACGTTTATTCTGAATTATGACCCTGGAATTACTTTCTTGACATGTGTAAGTTCAGAAGACGAGGGGGCTCTGAGCGACCAGCAGTACACCTTCAGGGTTCTGAGATTCACTCTTGGACACTTCTGCTACAAACGAGAGCTCCGAGCATATCTTGGCTCATGACCCAAGCCCGACTTTGAAGCATCTTGCACACCAAACACCGAAACCTGTCATACCCTGAAACCTGAACCGCTAAGAATTTTCTGAAATCGAGGCGTCCTTGCTGACGCTGAGGGGGCCATGCTTAACGTTTCATGGGTACTCAGAAGTGGGCTCACACGCAGGGCCGCTGCATAGAGACTAACAGATTCTCTCGGTCCACGTGCTAGCAAGAGGTGTCTTTATGCGCGGGGACTTATACCTGTAGACTATGGACTGTACTGTCGCCATGGTTCTTGTAACCCGAATTAGTTTGACTGAAGCATTTTGTCAGCCCGAAGTTACTTGACACCCTTAAGCCCCATAGCCCTTGAGCCAATACCGAACTCCTAAAACCCAAACCCTAAATCCCTGAATCCTACACCCTTACAAAAATTAAACCCTTAAACCCCCGAACCCCGAAACCCCTAACCTGTAAACCCCCATACGCCAAACCCTAAACCCCTGAACCCTAAAGCTACCCCTCAAGCTGCAAGTGCATGCGCTATACAAGACAAAACCATACCATACCAGACTATGCTCTACTATACTATACTGTACCAGACCAACCCCAAACCCAAGACCCTAAACCCTAAAACCTAATCCCATAAACCCTAAACCCTAAACCCTTCAGCCTTAAAGCCTAATCCCATAAACCCTAAACCCTTCAGCCTTAAAACCTAATCCCATAAACCCTAAAGCCGAATCCCCTAAACTATACGACGCTATGCATGCATCCGAGATGGATAGAAGCCCGGGGGAGTCTAAGTAGGTTTAGCATTCAGGGTTTTAAGGTGGTTGCCCTAAGGGTCCAAGTACCCAAATAGTAGGGTTTTAAGGTCCAAAAACCATTCAGAGTATGGATTTTGGGACCTAAAACCTTACTCGGACCCTCTGGGTTGAGGGTTTACGATTTTATGTTGTGGTGGGCTTAGGGTTTAGGATTTTGGGTTTAGGGACCTAGGTTCCCAGGGCTTAGAGTTTGGCATGTACGGTTGTGGGCCGCAGGGTTGAAGATTCAGTTAGGCCTTAGGGTATAGGGTTTAGACTTAGGGTTTAGGGTTTAGGGTTTAGGGTTTAGGGTTTAGGGTTTAGGGTTTAGGGTATAGGGTTTAGACTTAGGGCTAGTCGTTGCCGCGGTATCTTACCCCGAACATTTGCTGAGTTTTCGAAAAGGGGGCGTCCCCTCCGAGCATCTCCAGGAACAGGATCCTAGCCTTGCCTGTCCCCTGGAGACTTCTACACCCTGAGCCCTAGACACTAAATGCCCTAAGCCCCAAATGCCCTAAACCCTAAATGCCCTAGACACTAAATGCCCTAGACCCTAAATGCCCTAAACCCTAAGCCCTAAACCCGAACACCCTACAACCCGGCACTTCGATCCGGTTTCAGGTCACTTGCTAATTCGGGCTCTAGTCGATAAAGCACTTTTGGATTTGGGGCTTGGGTTAAACACAGCGGGGTCTGGCAACAATTACGCTACGTCTTGTAGCAATGCATGTAAGAAGAGTCCAGGATGTTGCTGAATTGAAACATGGGGATTCGTAAGCCGGGAGCCCTTGCTACTGTACATGCGACAGGCGCGGGCAGCATAAACATGCTGCTACGCCGAAGAGAGTTGCTGACGTTTCACCAGACTGGAATATTTGTCCACATATTGACGAGCATGCATCCGAATTGTTGGTTAAGATGTATAGAGTCTTGGGTGTGTGATTACGGTAATTCTGGGAGTCAGGGCAGAGGGGAAGCCCACTGCGAGGAGAAGGGGAAGTAGGAATGGACACTGGAAAAGATAAGCACAAGTTCGGGCATGTTACAACTCTACTTTCGAAGTACGCGCTTCGTAAATCTCCTGAGCTTTGTAAAACTATCTAAATAAGCCCCACGCCAGATATATCATGCAAGACAGACTCTACGTCCCCAACCCTGAATGAAAAGAACTAGGTTTGGGGCTTATAGCCCGGCATGTTACACTAACATTATAATAGGGAGCCTTCAGGATTAATAGTAATCAGCAGAGTTGTATACATTCCCCCAAATACTTGGAGGTTCATGGATTCATGGGGAGTTATAAATGAGATTATAAGTAAGGTAACTATAGTTATAACTTATAATTCATATTAGGGGACTGATAACCCCACTTATAACTAGCCATGAACCTCCAAGTAGGTGTTCTAAAATGCCGCCCTGTTCATACCACCCCACGATGTGGCAAGAGCTTTGAGTCGCTTTCGATTTCCTGTCTTTGGGGCTTTTAGGAGCTAAGGCTCAGGGTTCAGGATCTACCTGGGCCCTAAAGAACCTACCGTTTTAGGGTCCCTTATTATGAATTCTTTGGGGTTTGGGGTTGTGTATCCTTGGAGGTTCATGGGTAGTTATAAGTGGGGTGTTAAGTCCCCTAATAGGGGTTATAACTATAGTTACCTTACTTCTAACTTCACTTACAAGTAGCCATGAACCTCCAAGTAGGGGGGCGGCTTCGGATTTGGGGCTTGCGGTAAGCCTGCAGTGCTGACCCTGCATTACCTTAAATCTTCCAGACCAGCTATCCAAAACTTGCAAATGCCTATAAATAATCCCCGTAAAGCCCCCTGAGTACTTGTTGTCAGGGGTATCACAGCCACAGCTTCCTCACGGTGCTTTAAGAACAGTGATGTCTAAATCAGGTGGTTCGCATTATCAAACGCTTTAAAGCCCGCGCGGACCGCTATGGCACCCTCATGAGCCCATACTAAGCCATTGGTAAATCTCCAATCCGGGTCTCCATTACACTCTGAACCCGAAATCCTTAAATCACTTAAATCCCAAACAGTAGTTCTAATGCAGGAGTATGTCCGTCGGTGTAGTGCATAAGTGGCTTGGCATTTGGTGTTCAGGGTTTAGGGGTTCAGGGTCTGGGGTTTGTTTTTGTTCGGGAACTCGCTGAGGGATAATCAAAGTGACATGGCAAGTAGAATATAAGGGCTTTAACTAATTAGAATAGGGACAAATAATTACAATAAGGAACCCCCAAAATAATATAGGTAGCTATTAAGGCCCCTACATTCGGTTCGAAGGAAGGCTAGAAGCTATCAGTTGGATTGGCTCTAGCTTTCGACGTCCGGCAAGTCTTGCAGTATCGGTTTAGGCTTTAGGGTTCGGGCGTAGACAGTAGAGCCTTTGGGGTTCAGGGCTTTGGTGGTTAGGGTTTGGGGTTTGGAATTTTTATCAGGAATTGATGAAAGGCTTTAGGGGGTCGTTCAGCATGTGGCTTTTAGTCTGCATACGTGCTGCAGGCATTTTATCGTCAGGCCATCTGTACATATTTTGCTTTCCGCCGGTGCTCGGAGCCTCGATCTCCTAATGCAGCCTTCGGGCTCTAGGGATTGTGAACTAAAGCCTAAACCCTAAACCCTTAAACTCAAGGATCTCGCTCATCTCAAAGCCTGTCCTCCCGCAACCTGTTTCTTCAAACTTCTTTAGGGTTTACCTTAGGGCTTAAAAAATTTCCAATGCTGTTTTGGGGGTTCCTTATTCTAGTGAAGGTATAAACCCGATTCTAATTACTAAGGCCCCTACATTAGGGCTTTGGGGTTTAGGGCTTCATACGAGGCGCAGAGATTCAGAAAGACCTTAGGAGGCAGGAGCACCGACGGAATCATGTGCCCCACACAAGCTTCACACGGCGCCCTGGCAGGCTCCGCCGCGATTCTTGGGATCTAGAGTCTGTGGGGTCTAGGCTCTTCAGTTTGGGAACTTCTGAGAGTCCGAAACCTCAATGCCTGATGCGTGGGTTTTCACGGTTTTGGCTCGACTGCAAGGAGATCCCGGCACCGAGCATGCAGGCCCCCACGCCTCGATTGTCCCCTTATAGTACCGCTAGGGGGACCAGGGGGACACGTAGCCGTAGTAGTCATCGTCGCGGCGGTCGTGCTCGTGTTCGTGACAGTGGTGGTCGTGGTCGTGGTCGTGGTGTGGTAGTAAAGGGGTAGTAGTGGTAGTGGAGTGGCGGTGTAGCAGCAGCAGGAGTAGTAGTAGTTGGTAGTTGTTGTGGTAGTTGGAGGAGGAGGAGGAAATGGAGGAGCAACAGAAGCAGTAGCAGTAGCAGTAGTACAAGCACTAGCCGTGTCAGCATCAAGAGCACGTTCGTGGCCAGGCTTTTTGCAACCCGCAAAAGCTAAAACACGGAGCCCCAGACATAGTCTTAGCTCCACAGCAGGCTGACCAGCAACGATGGATCGCCTTGTGCTGTGCCAGCTTCTTCTTTTTGTGGCAGAGTGCTGTGGCCGTGAGGGGTTTGGGCGTTGATGAGGTTGGGGTGTCAATGCCTTGAGCTCGGAGGTTCATGGGCAGTTCTAAGTAGGGCTATATAAGTAGGGTAACTGTACATAGAACCTATATCAGGGGACGTATAACCCCACTTATAACTACCCATGAACCTCCAAGAGGGTTCTGATGGATTTCGGACATGAGTTCAGTGTCTTTTTGTTCGAGGGCCATTTGAGGGTGGTTTGGTCTCGGCGAGGTTGCGGGATGGGGTATACCGGTATATCATGCTACCGGAATAGGGTGTAATTACCTGCAGCTAGCAGGGCGTTGTCGAACTATCACGCGGCAGATGCGCATGTTCATATTTACACCAGCCCGAGCATAGACCTATTAGTATGTGGATCTGTCTCGAATTCGCAACCGACTCGAATCCCAAGACAATGGACCCTTAACCGCCTTAACCCTTAACCCTAAACCCTAAAACCCTAAAACCCTAAACCCTAAAAGCCTAAACCCTTAACCCTGAAACCCTTAACCCTGAAACCCCAAACCCTTAAACCCTTAACCCTTTACCCTGAAACCCTTAACCCTGAAACCCTTGACCCTGAAACCCTAAACCCTTAACCCTAAACTTGGCCCTAAACCCTCAAACCCTAAACCCTCGAACTCTAAGACCCTTAAGTCTGAAACCCTAAACCCCATGAAGAAGCCCGAAGCTCTGCAAAACCTGATCACAACGTCTTCAGCAACATATTCGCAGAGACTTCCCGTCGACCTTGAGGCGCAAAGCCTAAACCCCCTAGTTATGAAGACCCTCCCATATTATGTAGGGTTTAGGGCTTAGGGTTTAGGCTTTAGGGTTTAGGGTTTAGGGTTTAGGGTTTAGGGCTTTGGGTTTAGGCTGTAGGGTTTAGGGTTTAGGGCTCTTTGGGAAGTGTTGTGAGGGTACATCTGGGTTTGCTGCTGACAAAACAAATGATACAAGCAACACGTCACCTTTGGCAGTCCCAATCGAGTTCCTGGTGGAACAGAGGTTTTCTGTGTGAATGCCCAAACACCAGCAAATTCTAAACCCTGAACCCTGAGGCGAAAAAACCTAAACTCTACCCCCAACCATCCTAAACCCCGGCTTGACCGCCCAACTTGAAGCCCGAAACCAAAACACCCCAAGCCCGAAGCCCAAGCCCTAAACGCTTCAGGGTTTAGGGTTCAGGGTTGGAAACACGTGCATGGCCTGAGAATGCACAAACGCCCGCTAAGCTAACATGCAGCTTGCGCCCTTGTTCAGCTACTGTACGAGCCTGCCTCTTTAGTTTAAACGAACGTTACATACTGAGTTTGTGTTTATGAGTGCGCTTGTTCTGTTTTTGTAGGATACCACCTGCAACACACTCAAACATTCAACATGTCGAAAAGCAGAATCTGTACACTCATTCCTGGTTTTGGCCAATGTAGATCACAATGAGATTTTTCCGACTTGACATCAAGGCTATATAAGCCCTGAAGTAAAGCAAAACCAGATACCGCACGAAACACGCCCTACAACAAACAAAATACTTAGGCCGCAAGCCGATGCCCTAAGCCTAAAACCGGAAGTGCTAGAGCTTCGTAAACCCAAAAAAAGCCGCAGTGTAAAACCCCAAACCCTAAACCCTAAATCCTAAATCTTGAACCCTCTCAACCCTCAACCCAAGACTCCTAAATTTTAAAACCTCAACCCGAGACTCCTAAACTTTACATCCTGTAAACCCTGAACCGCAGATCCGAAAAAAAGCTGCCAGTCTTCCGAGGACGCGAGGATGGGAGGGCCGTCGATGGGTCGTCGACGCAGCAGGCAACCTGCTGCCCGAGCTGGAGGCTCAGGTTCGAAGGCTTCTTTTAGGGGTTACAGGGGTTTAGGGTTTTGGGTTTAGGGTTTTGGGTTTTGGGTTTAGGGTTTAGGATTTAGGATTTAGGTTTAGGGTTTAGGGTTTAGGCTTCTACAGTCTTATACAGGGTAGTGTATGGGGTACTATAATCAAGAACTACAAAGCAGGGGTGCTATAACCTACTGTTTATGCCATAGGGCTACTACTGCAAGGGCTACTTTAAGGGCTCTATGAGGATGAATATAAGGTTTTTTATAGGTAGTACGATAGGGATTGCTTTAGGCGTACTATAAAGATTACTAGGAGGGAAATGTAAGATTACTAGAAGGGGTAGTCTAAGATTTTGGGGGCTACCTAGTTTTACGGTTAGCATACGGCAGCATACGCACACTGTATAGAGGGGAAATACCCTTAAAAATAAGGGGGCGGGGTGTGACCAACTAGGCAGGGTTCAGAGTTTCACCGATGAGTTTTACAGGCGAGCTTATTGGGGGTTTGAAGGCTCATCCTGGGTTACCTTTAGAGTTGGGTTTTGTTGGTTGCTGGGGGGTGTTCAAGGTGAACGGAAGATTACTTGAACAAACACGGGGACTTAATGAACAAATTGTCAGTAAAACCTTAAACCCTAAACCCTAAATCCTATACGCCCTAAACCCTAAACCCTATGAACCCTAAACCCTAAAAGCCCTATGAACCCTTAAAAGCCCCAAACAGCGGGTTGCCTGTCGAAGAACCCAGAAGTTCAAGGCCCTGCTTACGAAGTCCAACATCTCAGCCCGACGGTTGCCTTTTTCCTTCTTCTTGGCTTAGCGATGACAGGGTTTGGGGTTTAAGGGGTTTACGTGGAGGTTCATGAGTAGTGAGAAGTATGGTTATAAGTCCCCTAATATGGGTTATAATCATAGTTACCCTACTTATAGGTTTAGGGGGGTTTTGGTTTGGGGTTTAGGGTTTAGGCTTTATAGGGTTTTTTCGGTTTCTTGAGCTTTAAGCCGTAACCAATACTTGAGGGTTTAGAGGTTTAGAGTTTCGGAATTTCGGCCCGTGGACTACCCGGCATTAGACCCAGCAGCTTCACAGGCCAAGAGCAAAAGACGCTGGAGTAGGGTTTATAGTAGAAGCCAGAAAGTTGGAACATCACTATCCTCATGCCCTTAAGTTAAAGTAAAGGGAATCCTAGCAGTAATCCTCCTAAGCCCATGTTCCAACTTTCTGGGATTCGCTATAAGGTTTAGGCACACAACTTGACATGGCGAAGTCCGGTCGTAAGAGACGTGACTGCACCACCACATTAGGCAGACAGATAAAAGCTCAAAAAGTTACATGCATGCACTCAGAGACTTCAGGGAAACTCATCCATCACCATTCGCAGAATCTTACAGGTTTAAGGTCTAGGGTTTAGGGCTGGTTTAGGGTGTAAGGTCCTTGCAGGGTTTCGCTGCATGTTAAGATAGGGGCCAGATCGTGCACGTGGGGCGAGGGCATAGCTCGCCCAAGGCTTTAGGAACTTTAGGATTCAATGAATCATGTTCGCAATTTTAGGTTTAGGATTGCGGCCTGTGAGGCCCGGCGGGACTCTATTACGTGTTTTGGCCCGGGCTTATTCCGACCGCCACTAACAATTGGGCGGTCGCAATAATGTGAGTTTTTTGGGCCGGCTGATTTTTGGTGTTGTTTGCTTTTGTTCTGCTACTGGTCAGTCTTAAGGCACCCACAATTTGCTGCCCCTAAACCCTAAACCTTAAGTCTACTCTACTATTGCTGTACTGCCGTACTACTACTGAGCTACTACTGTACCACTGTAAACCCTAAACCCATAAACCGTACAGTACCAGGCCTCAGACTTGGTCGATTGTGGGGAGTGACCCTGAACCCGGAACCCTAGCCCCCGAACAATCTGCTGAGGTCTCCAGCTGAAGATGGGCTGGGAGCCTGGCGAGCCCCAGGCACGGCTCATGTGGCGGCGTTGATGTTTTCAGGATCTTAGTTTCCAGGGCTCAGGGTTTAATTTGGGGCTTAGCGGCTTAGGGTCTAGGGTTCAGGGTTTAAGGCTTTTGTTAGGGTCTATCTCAGAGTACGGTGGTTGTAGAGGTTTGGCATTTTACTACCCAATCCAGACAGCGCAGTTCGGTGTTTAAGTGTTTATCCACCAGCAATCAGCAGTTGATCGCCAAGCATTACAGGCAGAAGGTCTGTAATAATCTGATCTGACATGGCGACTTGAGCTCAATTCGACAGTGTGTGCTCTGCTCTGCAACAACCCGTTGAATGAGCTCCTTCGCCACATGGAGCATGTATCCCCTGTCTCACAGGCCACATCGAGAGTTTCAGCGATTCGTATGCGACGCAGACTGCGGGCAAAGACAGTTTATTTCGGAGCACATCCTCCCTGCATCCCAAGCTTCTCGACCTGAATCGACCTCATCTTGGACAAAGCATGTGACATATGCGTGTCCGAAAATCACTGGTGCACATGCGGTGCCTTCTTTCTTCGCCATGGAGACGATATCCCATCACCAGCGATGTAGAAGCGCGGTCAACAAATGCCGCTGAGCTGATTGTCAAAGCAGCTCTCCAACATGTTCTCTTGCAAGCATTGGGCATGAAAGCACTTTTACCGGATGCTCAGTTGATTTGGGAGGAATCGCGTGCAAGCCGACATGCCCCGGGCGAGCGATATCGGTCTGTTGGAGATTGCCAGCCATGCACCTGCTTTCATTTCAGACTTGTTGACCGTCTTGAGGGCAGTAGGGCCTCAGTAGGGGGTCTCCAAACGATGTTGAAAGCTGTTGATGTAATATAGGCGCCTAAAGAATTACCTAGAATTACCTATACTATGTTAGGGGCTCCTAATTATAACTATAGAAAAATATACCCCAAAACCCTATTCTAATTATGAAGGCCCCTTCAGTGGTTCCTCTTCTGCTCTTAGGTTTCAAGAATTAGCAACCTAAACCTTAAATCCCCTAAACCCTAAACACCACAAGACTAAAACCGCGGAAAGCGTTAGCGGTTCCTGCACTCTCAAAACCGCGCGCACCCCATCCCCGACAGCCCTGATCTCGAAAGCCCCAGCTCTTAAGCCCTAAATCCGAGACCCCTAAATACTAATGGGGTTTAGGGTTTAGGGTTTCGGGATTACTAAACCTTTATAAATCACAAGCCCGAAACCCTAAACCTCAACCCCTCAATATTACCCCCTTAAGCCCTAAACCCTAAACCGAAAGCTCCAGTGCTGTAGCCGACCTTCCGTCCCAGAGGCCTTCTCAAGAAGAAACCGATTTCAGCCAGCGTTTTAGTTTCGGATTGTAAGGTTCGGGTTTTGGGTGTTGGGTTTTGGGTTGGGGTTTGGAGTTTAGGGTTTAGAGTTTAGGGCTCAGGGTTTGGGGTTTAGGCTAATTAATGCGGTTTAGGGTGATTGTTGGGTTTAGGGATAAGGGTGCAGGGTGCCGTGAATGCTGCCCAGGGCCCAACGCATCGCTCCTGCGCCGTGACACCATGCCTCGGCGCACATTGGACTTACATTGAATAACCAATGGGATCACTAACTTGCCGGCGTTATATGTTTGGTCTACTGTAGAAAGTTTGAGCGTTTTTGGGCCCGCTTCCTGAAGAAGAGAGCGGAAGCCTCTAGCAACAGGTTTGGCAGTTTGGGGCTGGAGGCCTCAGCCTCCGAAAGATACAGCGCAGTACTTTCGAAGCTCTCAAACAGCCCCGAACCCTAAACCTTAACCCCACTCTTAAAAACCCTTCAGTCGTAAAGCCCTAAACCCTAACCCCACTCTTAACAACCCTTGAGTCATAAAGCCCTCGCTAAACCCTAAACCCTAAACCCTAAACCCCCAGAGGGAGCCTCATTCCAGCGAGTCTCGAAGGCCCAGGAGACCCTAACTCGCAGCCTACTTGGAGGTTCATGGGTAATAATGAATGGGGTTATAAGGGTTCCTTTAAGGGTGCCTCTAAAGGGTTCTACAGGGTTTAGGGTTTAGGGTCTAGGGTTTTGGAGGTTCATGGGTGGCTTTAAATGGGGTTATAAGTAGTGTAACTATAAATATAACCCATATTAGGGGACTTATAACCATATAACTACCCATGAACCTCCAAGTATACCAACCAGACATATCTGACAAAGGACAGACTAATCCAGGGTTTAGGATTAGGGTTTATGTAGGGGTCTTTTGGGTTTAGGATTAGGATTTATACAGGGTTTGGGTGCGAATATAGGGGCTTTAGTGATTACCTCTACTATTTTGGGCTCCTTATTAGAATTTGTAGTATAGTCTACCCCAAAACCTTAGTCTAATTATTAAGGTCCCTGCATTACCATGTGTCTCCGTTGTAGTTCCTTGTTTGGGTTACGATACAATTGAGACTAGGCATAAGTACAAACGGCCTGTAGACCAAAACCATTAAGCCATCAAGACTGGAAACCTAAACCCTAAACCCTAAACCCTAGACCCTAAACCCTAAACCCTAAACCCTAAACCCTAAACCCTAAACCCTAAACCCAGCAGCGAGGCATAGAAACCCTGCCCCAACCGATTGTGCCTGCAATTCCTGCAAGGAAGCGAGGCCCAAACATCAACATGGGTGGTTGTCAAAATTATGGTCTCTCTTTGGGTCCTTATTATAATACGGCACCTATTATTTAGGGTGCCCCAAAAGGGACCATAATTTTGACAACTACCCACATGACAAATCATCTAGTCTGATATAGGGGCCTAAATCATTACCAATCCTATTTTGGGGGGCTCCCTATGATACTTATAGTAGAACATACCCCCGAACCCTATTCCAATTGTCAGGGCGCCTACATTTCCCGAAGTTGCGGAATGCTTCATACTCACAGAATCAGGGGACTCTCGTAAGCAGGTTCTTAAACGGGGTCATTCTGCGAGTTCAACACCGTCAGTTATTCAATCAAGACACATCCTTCTACAAGTCCAGGTATGCTGTGCCCTGGTATTTAGAAGCAAGAACCCAAGGTTTCTTCCTTCATGTAGAGCTATGAATGAGAACGCGCCCCTCGCCCGTCAGCATTAAACCCTAAACCATAAACCCCAAGCAAGGCTACACCCTACAACGGGTGACTGAGATCCATAAATATCTCAAAAGTCCGGAAGCATCGGAGCTTCGTATGCGACAGCAAGATTCATCCCGGTTTACGTGTCTGCAGGCCCCTCGAAGTGTAAGCGATTCCCAACCCCAAAACCCTAATCCCTAAAGCCAGAAGCCCTAATCAGCCAAACCGGAAATCCCCAATATCCCCAATCTCTACATCCCTAAAACCAATATCCCTTATCTCTAGATCTAATTACACCCAATAACCCTAAACCCAAAGTCCCTGAACCCCCCAAAATCGCTAAACTCAAGATCCTTAATGTCACCCTAAACCCTAAACCCTAAACCCTAAACCCTAAACCCTAAACCGTACTTAATGTCAGAATCCTACGTCTGAGGACCCGGAGCCGGCCTGTGGTCCTGGAATCTTCCGCATGGAAAGGAGACGGAGACCTAGGGGTCCTCGGATTAGGGTTTAGGGTTTAGGGTTTAGGGTTTAGGGTTTAGGGTTTAGGGGTTTAGGGTTGAGACTTCGGGGTCCTCGGAAACAGGTTTAGGGTTTAGGGGTTTAGGGTTTAGGGGTTTGGGGGGTTTGGGGGTTAGGGGTTT